>JANHFL010002526.1:48119-58899 GCA_032468155.1 Oxyrhabdium leporinum | reverse complement strand
TTTTTGATTGTATTTGTTGAGTGTTTGTACCCAGTGTGACACATCGTGCAATGAAAGAATGGTTTTGGAAAAAAAAATATATATATTGTGAAAAAAAAAGAAAAGAAGAACATAGACAACATGGAAAGAAAGTTCTACTATAACTTTATTTATGGTTTCTAGATTTCATTCTATGGAAGTAGTTAAACCCTAACTTTTGTTGTTAGCTGTGGCTGTTCTTTTTCCATTCATTTCACACACACCCTTTCTTCAAATTTTACAAATTTATGTTTGTAAAAATGTAAAAGAGTAAAAAGAGAAAATCTAAACCATGGAGAGGCCAGGGATATTGCAACCTTATCAGCCAATGTAGATATTCCTTGCTTAATAATGACAATTGAGAATGGTACCTCCATGAACAATGACACAGTCATAAAGTATGACATTACGTGACCATGCCAATTTATGATAGCAGTTGTGGCAGTCCAAACTGTCATCATTGGGCAAATCTTGCATGGTTGCTGTATCCCACAGATCAGCATTGAAACTATCTTTCCCCTTGATTATGCTTGTCAGAAGCCAACAGTGAAGGTTGCAAATGCTGATCACATGACCACGGGACACTGCAACATCATAATTGACAGCTGGTTACCAAGTACGTGAATTTTGATCACATGACCACAGGAATGTTGCAACATCTGCAGTTTAGAAGGACCTGTTGTAAATAGCATACCCACAAATGATCACTAATGCATGGTCATTCAGTGGGGACTAACTGTATAAAATTTAGGTGTTGCAAAAATAAAGTAGACACATAATAACTGAAGGAATTTTGAAGTGATAACATTTCCAAATGTATTTATAAAAGTATTCTCTAACAGTAAGGCTTATTTCTTACACGATGAAGCTTGAAGCAGAGTACCAGAAACAGAATTTAATGGAGAATAGGCAAATGCTGGGAAAGACAGCTGAAATAATATTTATATAGCTGTGAAAAAACAAAGCAAATGCAAGTAGTATTCTTAAAGTATATAACTGTTTTTCAGTGGCTGATTTAGCATTCCAGCCTTAGGTAGCTTTTTAACGTTGGAAAAGTAAAAAAAAAGTTTAAAAAAGATATAATAAATAGTAGTTATATAATATAAGTGACTGGGCTCATATACCACACAAAGCCAAAATCAAGCAAACTCCATTATGGCTTAGCTTAAAGAATGAATCCAGCCAATGCAATCTTGAAAATATATAACACAAGACCTTTGCATGCGGGTATAAATTGCATTACCACTGTTTACTCTTCAAATACTCCATGAAATTGTATGTCTTATGGTTTTCAAGTTTTCAGCCTGAGACATAGACAGTTGGATCCCCAAAGAAACCATCTTTAGAAGCTTCCTGTGAATATCTTCTTGGATTTGTCTCCATATTCTTTTTTTCAGTCTTTCTATATTGCTGAACCAATGGTTCTATTTCAGAAGGCAACTGTTTTTGCTTGAAGATGGAGCTGAAGAAGCTTCTTGGATGAAAAACACCTTAAAGGAAAAGCGAAGAAAGTCTAGTTGCCTTTTGAAATAGCACTTTTTGGACAACTATGAGCTGGATAACTGTCAAAATATCATTAAATATTTCTTATTTTTGATTAAGTCAACACTATTGCATTCTAGAATAAACCAGGCCATTTAAAAAAAAAATACAGTATGTGTAAAATTCAAAGTACTCATATTGCGGGGGCCGTATTTTAAGTTGAAAAAGAAAGACAGAATTTTGCCTCTGGCAATAGCCACCTTTCATACTAAGATGTAGAATTTGGTGTTCTAATAAAAATGATACAGTTTGATCTCTTACAAAATACAGCATGTTCATTCCTGTGAAGCAGTATCAAGAAAAATAACCCTGACACAAAACTGTGAATGCTAATATTGAAAACCAAGTTATTATTTCTTATGCTACGTTTTGTCAAGAACAACAATGCATTACCTAAAGGTCAGAAAATGTATCTGATGATTCTTCTTGGCTGTCCTGAAAAATTGAAGTGAAGCTTTCCAGAAACCAATTCAAATACAATCTAGTACTATTTAATCATAGGGATGTATATAAGGCAACACATCATTCAACGGAGAGGCAAACATTTAGAATTAAATATTCATTAGCTGTTTAAATTAACAAAATTCTTTTGTTCATTTTTTCCCCCATAGCCTTTTATTATCCTTTTTCCCCCTCAAGAAGAGGAAATTTCCCTTACTGATATTTGTCTAAACAGGTGAAACAGCATTTTTTTATTAGCTCTGTATAATTCATCGGAAGCCCTTTGTCTCAGTATTTCCATCCTGCTGAGGGTAACACCTAAGTCAAATTATTCACTGAAATGCTAACTAAAATAGATTTGCACAGCATCTCACAGCTGGAGTTCTTGCATAAAGGAAAGAAATATACATAAAGACTTAGACAAAAGAGTAGCTTACCTTTGTGCAAGTGTTGTGCCTTAATTTGAATGATAACATTGATACGATATGATAACATTAAAAAGACATGACTTAGGAATGACTTAAAATAACTTAAAAAATAAGTCAAGACTGGACTGAACTATCATGGCAAATTGTAAGCAGCATTGTATTTTGTCTGACATTGTCCAATCCTTGACTGTCTTCTGCCTTTTAATCAGAAAACAGATTGTGTAAAATAATGAGCTATTTTGGTGTCCATTGAAGGTGTTATCTATTCAGTTTGAATGAGTTTGTGAAACTGGTGGTTATATTTTCACATTAGAGCAGGGGTGTCAAACTCAAGGCCTGGGGGCCACATCTGGCCCATGGGATGCTTAGATCTGGCCCATGGGGCTGCCCTGGAAACAGTGAAGGACCGGCCCCCAGTGCCTATGCCAGTGAAAACAGAGCTCAAGTAGGCCGCGTGCAGCAGAGGGCTGCAGGAGGCCACCGTTTTCACTGGCAGAAGACTGCAGGAGGTCATCACTGCCAAAAATGGAGATCGGAGCCCGTTTTCACTAGCTGAGTGCTCAGGCCACCATAGGCACCCCCAACATGAGTGACATCAAGCTGGCCATGCCTACCCTGGCCACGCACGCCCTGGTTCCCCCGAGGTCAAACACAACCCTGAAGCAGCCCTCAATGAAATCGTGTTTGACACCCCTGCATTAGGGAAACTAAACTAAACTAAAAGTTATATCCCTTCTTGTCTAGGCAGAGGATAAAGAAAGGTGTAGAACACAATTAAGAGTATTGGGTTTTAGATACAGAAGCAATGATGTTACAGTCATGGGTTTTACACTTTGGGTTTTCTTGTAGCCACTTTGTGTGGGCAGAACAGGGAATACTTGTTTAGCTTCTCAAGGCTACTGAAAATATGGGAATGGAAACATTCTATAAAAAATGATTTTTTTTGAAAACATTTTGTTGCACACAATTGAGGATTAAGAATGAAAGTTTCTCTCAATTTTTTAAGTGCATGTATATCTGTTTTGTCAATAAGACTCTGATTAAGAGATACCAACCCAGTTTGAAATAGAAGCATGACCATAAGGTTGGGATACATAACTCAAAACTAGTACATCTTTTAAAATTATTTTCATTGCCTTACTTTGTATATTTTATCCTTAATTGGCGACCGTATTTGAGCCTAGGGTTACAGTCATAAGTCACTGTAGACCAAAACAAGGCATAAGGTGACCGAATTTGAAGTTATGAACATTTTTACAATGATTATTAAGTTTATGACACTGTCACTAAGCAAATATATTTTGCCCAATGAAACCAGAAAGAAATGCTGCAAACTGACAAAATCATTGCAAATTGTGACTGTGGGATGTTGCAAATGGCCAAAAAGGTGAACTGGTTGCCAAGTGCCCAAAATGCAATGACATGATGGCAATGTGTGTACAGCCAGCATAACTCCAAAAGCAGGTTGTAAGTAGCTCTAGGAAGGTCCTTTGTAACTTTCAAACTCATTAAGCACTCAGTCGTAAGTTGAGAATTACCTATAATGTTTCAGCAATATTAAAAAGGGAACTGAAAATATTAAATAATGAAAAGCATTCTGTCTAAGCACTCAAACTTTCACAATCCATACCGAAGCTATTTTCCTGATCTTTTTAATTTCTTAAGTAATTGAAGCAACCAGGATAAAATTTGCTATTCTTTTATTGTTAAGTAGCCCTACTCAGATGAAAATAATTCTTACATGGAATCAATTTTCCCCCTGTTGGCCTGTATTTCAAATCCACTGGGTCTAGGGTTTTAATTTAACTTTAGTAAAGTTGTACTATTTAGAGAAAATTCTTCAATTTATGATATCAAGGTGAACTCTTAGTTTTTGTTAAATTTGTAGAGTTTTTAAAGGAATATTGGCACATTCGGATTAACAAATTTGACATTTCTAATTCTGGAAGGCTAGTTATTTACTGATGCTTAAATACCATTTCAATTATAAGTCACAATAGCAGCATAAATCAATTTACAGTAAAGAAAAAAAATTGTATTATTCATAATAAATTATAATAATAACCTTTGCATTATGTTAAGAAATAACATAATGCAAAAAAAAAACAACAAAAAAACTGCACCTCTTATAGACGGAACCTATTATTCTATCTGTTCCTGAAGATTTTTTTTTTGAATAGATGGTTTTCTTAATACCCACAGAGTGGTTGCTGATCCCATCTAGAAAATATTTCAAAGGAGATGAACAGCAACAGAAAAACCATTTTCTCACAGTAAATGATTATAATATTGCTTGAGTATTTCATCCCCTCTACTAAATGTGACTAGAAATCTTTGGGAAGAGGCAATCCCAAAAATAACTGAATCCTGAATCATAAAAAGTTTTAGACATGACAATACGGATTGCACCCACAAGCTGCCTGATAATCAGTGCAGCTTTTTTTTTAGAAGTTGTGTTATTCAGGTGAATTAAAAGTATCATTAATTATTTCAACTGCTATATTCTAGACCGGGGTGGGCAATTAATTTTCCCAAGAGGCCATGTGAGAAACTGGGACTGTTGTGGAAGGCTGCCACCACTGCCCCATCACTGCCCTTCTTCCACCCTGACCCCCACTGTCACCAACACTCTGACATTGATGCCCTGTCCCTGCCGATACCCCCTGCCCTTGTTGATGCTGTCTCACTTCCATTGTCCCACTTCTATCACTGAAGCTGCTGATGCCGTTGGCTGGAGAGGGATAGCCGAAGGGCTGGATGTGGCCCATGGGCCATAAAATGTGTTCTTGCAAACTGTAACTGATATGTCTTCAAAGGCAACCCTGTGTAGAAGAAGCTGCAATAGTTCACTTGAAAGGTGACTAAGAACAACTGTAAGCAGGGTTTTATTATTGTCAAACTGCTTGTTGTCTAATTTAGCTAACAATTCTGATGACAGACTGCAATCCCTTCATATGTATGCATTTTAACAAAAAGTTAGAACCACAATTTCCACAATTTCTTTTAATATGCCTCTTTTTTAGTAACACAAAGGCTGTGTGCTTGTGCATCAACTGAAGGTACTCAGCATAAGTTGCAAACTGCATACAGCCCACTTGGATTTTCCCATCTTCAAATCTCCTTTGATATTTTATAGTTTGCTTCAGTAACAAATCTGCTGCCCATAAAATGCAGCCTAAATTACAACAGAAGCCTGAAAGCAAAAGAGAAGTGACACTTGCTTATGAAAGTGTGTTATGGTATATATTGAAATCACTTGAAACTCTGCAGGGGATCTTAGCGTGATTGTAATGATTCAAAGCATAGAGGTTCAAGGAGTCTGCTAAAAAAAAAAAAAAAGAAAAGAAGAAGAAGCCAATATGTTGGTTTCAAAATAAAATTATATAGCGTATTCCTAGGCTGGTACAAGAAAAACATCTGAAACTGAAGGAGTACTTCAGTTTCCATTTCAATGCAGGAGGGGAAGGAAATACAATTGTTTTCTGATTGTTTTCTATTTCTTCCAATACACAAAATGTGGTGTTTCATGTTGGAGGTTTATGGGGTGTTTGCAAGAGTGAGAACCAGTATTTTTCTAAAAATAAATTGTGAGAAGCTGAATTTATTTTTGTCTACCATTTACTGGCACCCATTAACGGCTTAAAGCTAAACCAAAAAGACTGGTGAGCTGTTAGCTTTTTTCTTGATCATTTATAAAGTTAATTAAAGTAGTTAAATGACTTGTGCTAATTGTGTATACCCAACAGTGTTCACAGATCTTCTGCGGAATAAATGGTCTTTCTAGTACACTTTTAATATGTCTGTTTATATTAAGGTAATACCAATCTCTTGCTTCTTTATTTTTTTGAAAAAAAAGCTTAGAGGTTTTCGATAGAAAACCTGAACTTATGTTTTTTGAAAATTAAATATTTTGAAAATTTATATTTATTTTATTTATTAGTAATGATATTCAGGAGTGCAAGTTTCAGTGATATCATACAGTATGAAAGGCAGTCATTTCTCAGTATTCTGGGAAATGGATATATAATATCATCTAAAGTTTTTGTTCTGGAATCCAGTTCATTTAAATTACTATTTCAAAGAAATTTTTCATCAAGAATCCTATTTTCTTCCCTATAAGAGGGGGATGCTTTAAAATTTCAATGTGGAGTGAACCTTCAAAAGAATTGGATTTATTACTTTATTTTCTCTAGGTAGACTATAATTATTCTTATAAATTATAATTTTACTCATTCATAGCTAATAACTAATTCATATTTTTATATGACTAGAATTTAGGCATATGGATTTATAGCATAATATTAATGTTTTCCACCTGTGTCTGGACATATCAACAAAGTACAAAGCTAATGGCTAAAAACTGGTGTATACAGTAAATTCAATGCTCTTCTCTTGTTCCTCAGGAAAATTCTTCCTGGCACTGGACAATTTTTTGACTTGCCTGTGAATTGGGAAATGTGGCTCTTTATGATCTTTGAAAGCCCTGGTTTGTTTGCCATCTAAATCCCATTATACTTATACAATGATCATTTCTTACAAAGAGCACATTTAGCGTCAAGTTGTCTTGGTATTATTGGAGCTCAAATCTTAAATGACACATGGTACCAAATAGGAAGATTCAATGTGGCAGTAGTTTGTATGCATACTTCAGAACAATGAAAAACTTTTATTGGGAAAATGTCATGTAGTGCAGCTTTTTATGCTTGTTGTTTCTAATCTCATTTGTACTAACACTAGCAAGCACTAATGATGGAGATCATTTTCCTACGTTTAATGTTAAACATAGTATTGATCACAGTATATCAAGGCTGACATGGGGACCTCAATGCTTTTAATTATAAGAATACAGAAAATAATTGGAATAGAATAAG
This sequence comes from Oxyrhabdium leporinum, assembly GCA_032468155.1. NCBI lineage: Eukaryota > Metazoa > Chordata > Lepidosauria > Squamata > Cyclocoridae > Oxyrhabdium > Oxyrhabdium leporinum. The sequence continues at coordinate 51,599 of JANHFL010002526.1, read as the reverse complement.
CAAAGGTACTGACTGATTTTGTTGGTTTTATTTTGTTTGGCAACAGCAGCCTTCTGGAATTTTACTCTATTGTAGATGGCATGGAATCCTATGAAATACATTGTATATTTCTGCATAATATTTAAGCTTTGAAATATTTTGTTTTGGGACATTTATCATGATAGAACCTGCTTACTGGAGGATTTTATTTATTTATTTATAATGAGATGAATTGCTTGAGTATTTAAATATAAACTTTTTTATCTTGTAATTTCTTTCCTCATCAGCAACATCTTTTCACAACATCACAGTTCATTATAGGACTGCAAATTGATTTCCTATGGCATGCTGTTATTAATATGATTCATTTTCAAAATAATTTAATTTTATTAAGTTTTTTTTTTTAAATTGGCCTTTAGAAAACTTGAGAGAAATGGAAAGTCAGCAAAATCCTTTTGGATGGAAATTTGACATGCAAACAAACTTTCCAAGGAAGATTCATCTTATTCTTATCTTTGGATGTGATAAAAATCTTTTGTTAATATCCATCAGCACTGGTGACCTTTATTGAACCAACAGCTGCTTTGATTCCAAAGCTGTTTAAGACAGAAAAATATTTTCCAGGGAAAAATTGATTAAATCTAAATAGTTTTTGTATCTAGAACCTAATGGCAGTTTTGGAAAAAATATTGGTTGGATAAATGAGCAAAGGTTATAAACAAATGTTAAAAGTTTCAGCAGTATACCAGACCAAAATAAAAATAAAAAAATAAAAATTGAATTTTCTATTAAATGTGCACCATATGGATTCTATAGCCAAACTAGTATAAATGAATTCGCATCTGGAATTACATCCCTATTATTTTATGGACAATTTCATTCATGCTCTATGCATTATGTCAAACATGGCTTAGCCATCATAAAATGATTTTTTTTTCCAGTCTTTTACACAGTAGTTCATGCAATGCACTATTGAGCTCAGAACTATATCTGCATGGTGGTCGTATGATATCATGAACCATCATCATGCAGTAGCCTAAAATGTCAAAGACATTTATTATATAGCCAATAATGATATAAGACTGCAAGGTTATTGGCTCAAATGAATGTAAGAAGAACAATAAATGTGAAAATGTGTCCACATTTTTCCTTTTCATCAGTGATATTAACAACCCTCTTTTGTAGCTTCTCATTTCAATACAAATTTGTATTTTTATAATAGAAACTAAATCCAAATTATTTTAAAAAGCTAAATGAGCCCCAGACTTATGATGGAAATAAATTCATGGAAACTGAGCCAAATGAGTTCAGATGATATAAAATCACTTGAGCTTTTAGAAATGAAAAACGTACACACCTTCTGTTCTTATTATGATTTGTTGATTCAGCACTTTGCAATTTGTAACTATAATATTTTAAGTTAAGCTACAATGATCATATCTAAGGTGGAAGATACATATTTTTTGTTTTATCACAAGTGCGTGTTTTAGTTGCTTTTCTGTTTGCTGAGAAAGCAAATCTAGTATTATGAACAGTCAAGCTGTACATTTGTTTTCCATCTTTCTCGGATCTTATTAGGTCCAGCTGGGAATGGCTTGTCTAATTGATTAAAAAAACTCCATAACTTTCTCCAATTTACTGCTGTCTACTGTACTATGAGTCAGAATTCTAAGCTTCTGAAAACTGTACATTTATGAATAATTTGAGATGCTTTAAATTGTTTGTTTGTTTGTTTGTTTGTTGACAAATCTCAACAAATTCAACCACCTCCAGAAACTCTTGAAGAGTGTTAATATCCTTGGCATAGTTTTCTAATTCTGTTAACATTATTTGTATTAAAATATGTATTTTTAACTTGAGGAAAAAAAATCAGATTTGATCAAAGATTCATTTCAGCCCATATAATCACAACAATAATGACCTATGTTTATGGGAATTACAGTTTCAATAGTCCAAAGCAATATGTCATAATCTTGGTGATCTAGAGAATCTCATCTACTTGTAATGACTATATTGAATTTTTTTAACCCATCTATATTTTTTTAAAAAAATAATTCAAAGTGGCAAACAAGCTAATATTTCTTCCTGCTCTTACTTACCCCATAATAACAATCCTGTGTGTTGATGTAGGACAGAATGATTGGCACCAAAGTCATCCATTTCATGGGTTTTTAAGCCAGAAGTAAAGCTCACTATCTCCTGGTTTCTAGCCTGGCACCTTAACTGCTAGTTGAAACTGATCTGATTCTGAAATTCTGCGACTTGAGATCTTTACTTCAATCCAGAAGATGGTGAAAGAGTAAATAGTAGATTGAATATAAACTTTTAATATTCTCTTTCATCTAAACCAAGCAACAAACTGCAAAATATATATTCAAATCAGGCAAAACAAACTTCCTCTGTCCTTTACGTCATTTAGCACCTTCTATTTAACTCTTTTCCCTGACACAAAAGTTTAGATGAAACCTGCATCAGTTATTAAAACAGGTATTGTCCAAAAGAAAAATAACATTCATCTTAAACAAAGAACTTTTCTCCAAGAATGACAATTAGATATTGTCACATCTTATCTTATCTTATCACATCTTATTTAGTTTTCCTATGTTTATTTAATGTCTTAACATAATTATTTTGCAATAAGATGCTATTCATATTCATCATAGTAATACCAAAGCTTTTTATCTTTTTCTCGATCTTAAAAGTAGTTTTATTCATCAGTTGTTTGATCTTGTAACTTCATATTTTATTAACATCTTTGTCTTTCTGTTTATCAATCTTAAAACCTGCTAATGCATCAAATTATGTTAATTTTTCATTAGTATTTTAATTCTTCTTTAAGGATCCTTCAAAGCCAACACCAAGTCATCTGAAAAAGTAACTTTTTAATTTTCCCCCCTCCCATTATCCTTTCATCTTGTCTTATTATTCTATTCAATATTTCAAGAATAAACCAGAATAAACAAAAGAGGGACATTGGACAACCTTTTCTTGTTATTTCTTAAATGTCACATGATTTTGTTAAAGTATCATTAACAATATTTTATGTTCTCTGTGATGTATAAATTGACTTTACTCATTTTATAACTTCTCCCAAAATTCTTATCTTTCAAAACTTGAACAAGAAAGTTCAGTTCAATATGTCAAATGCTTTCTCTGGTGTATTCCATCAGACATAGGAACATTTCATAATCTAATGTTTGTAAACTTGTAAACTTCTCTTATTGTTATAGGCCCATTTGTAACTTCTCTTTTTTTGTCAGAAATTTTTGATAAATAATTCTTGGTGGACTTATCTTGAATGTCTTTGTAGTTTCAATATTCATCCATTTTCTCTAATTAAATGTCATATCCTTTACATAAATTCAAGTAATACTAATAAAATGCATACATACATTATCCATGTATCCAGTGGTGGAATGTAGCCGGTTCTCACCGGTTCGCCCGAACCATTAGGTAATTGCTTATGCAGTTCGGAGAACCGGCTAAAAATAAAGTGCAAAA
>JANHFL010002526.1:35498-48019 GCA_032468155.1 Oxyrhabdium leporinum | reverse complement strand
TTTCCAACTCTGTTATTCTATTCTATTCTAAATATTGGAACAAGTGCTATTTTATTGTACTATTTTATTGTGAGTTGAACTAGGGAGAAATTTCCTAAGGGTGAGACCAATCAAGTCACACGCCCACCAAGCCACGCCCACCAAGGCACACCCACATAACCGGTAGTAAAAAAAATTAGATTCCACCACTGCATATATCCCTCTTAAAACTTCAATATATATATATATATATATATTTCATTTTCTTAATTTATGTGCTAACCGTTTTCCAGGTTTATTTCCATTTCCATTCTTTTAATCTTTGTTACTATTAACATAAACAACTGTTGCTGTAATTATGTAATTTGCTGAGAAATACTCAACAATCTTTTCTGGGAACTTTTCTACTTTTCCTTTAGTCTAATCCTAAATAATCTATGTGTTACCTTATCCCTTCTTTTTAGTTCAGCATTATCTTATATAATGTATCCTTACCATCCCAGATTATTCTCAATGCCTTTATTTAAATTATTTTCAAAAAAATCCTTTGTTTTTTTAGAGTTCTTCACTATTGCTTCTTTCTGTAACGGTGATTCATTTAATCTCCATCTAAAATGGTTTTTCAAAATGTGCTTCTCCATTAAGGGTCTTTTCTCCTGTTGGGTAACAGAGGAAGGCTATTATTTCTGAACAAACCTCTCAGAATGCACAGAGGGATTAATTGTTAGAGAGTTCAATAGTTGCTGTGGTTTAAAGTTATTTTTATACTTGTGCCATATTGCCTATGAATCTGTACAATTATTGGTTTCTGCAAGGAAATGTTAATATAAAGCTGTTGTTGGAATCATAAAATAGGGGAGGCTGTAGAGCTAATTGTTCAGCTACAAGTTCCATCTCCCAGTTATTGTTTGTTCATAATTAGAATTGGATCCACAAAATAAGACAGACAATTATCCTTTAGAGTTCCTTTAGTAGTTAGCTTCTTTAAAATGGGATGGGATGGGAACCTACTGGGAGATCTTTTGGGAAATCAGCTTCTGGAACTCAGGACTAGTTATTGTTAAAAAGGAACTACACATGATCTATATCCAAAGACCTTAGCACAGCCTTGAGCTTCATGATCTGATCCTTAGAGGTACTTCATTCACTAATGAAGAAGCTCTTTAAATGTTGCAAATATGCTTTTTTCAAGAAGCAACTGGACTTTCTGGTTTTTCTTTGAAGATGTTTCGCTTCTCATCCACCTTTGGGACAGCATGACCTGAATGACTGAGAATCTCCATAGACATAAACCTTCAAATTGTTTGTCCAGGCCTAGTATTAACTTGTTACATTTATATCTCAAGTTCAACTGGAAATGTCAGGTAACATGTCCTTCATTTATTCCTCCCCCCGCACATGGAATAGGTGCGCTGCAAGACAGTGATCATCTGGTGAGCTTTTATGGCTTGCAGTAGGGCTGTCTCACCCCAAGATCAACAGATTAATTATTTTTTATCATAGTAGATTAGCAGTAACAGACTTACATACTACTTCATAATGCTTTTCAGCCCATTCTAAGTGGTTTTCAGAGTTAGCATATTGGCCTAACAATCTGGGTCCTCATTTTACTGACTTCGGAAGTATGGAAGGATGAGTCAACCTTGAGCCAGTCAGGATTGACCTGCTGGCTGTGGGCAGAATTGGCTTGCAATACTGCATTCTAACCACTGCACCATCATGGCACCATATTAACTGACAACTTGATTTAAGAATTTAAATCAAATTAAATAACAATTTAAATGCTTATATATAATTTTTTTAAAAAAGTGGAAAAAATAAATAACAATTTAAGAAGAAATGTAATTATATTTTCCCTAAAATGAGAAGAAGAGTAATATTATCACCTATCATTTTCAGGTATGTGCCAGGGTTTCAAGGACTGTAATCCAATTTTAATTGTTTTACTGTAGATGGACTGCTTGCTTGGTCATGAGTCTAAAAGTACACTTCTGTAACCAGGAATGTCAGAGAAAAGTTTTTACCACTGGATACTTTATAAATATCCTGTCAAATCTGGGATTAGAATCCTATGTAAAACAGCAATAAATATTAACGATAATGATGGTGATGATTTTTTGTGACAGAAGGGAATCTCCACTATAGCTTATTTTCTATACATCGAATATTTGCCCTTATAATAGCCATTTTTTTTATTTTCTATAAAGAAATGTTTCAGAAGGGTGCACTATTTATGTCGTCAAATTTCTGTATAAATTGAAAAGGGTGAAGACACACTGTGTATTATGGCTTGCATTTAAAATAATCCTGATACCTGCAATAAATAATGTCTTTTTTTGGGAGTGAGTGAGGGAGGGAGAGTGGATAGGAAACAAGATAGCAGAGTCAGAAGCTTGAAGGGTGCTAAGACAAGATAAATGCTCCAGAAATCTGCAGGGGGATTAGAGTTTAATTATTTATGAACTTCTTCCATCAATGAAAGTAGAGAAATTGTTCCCATGGAACTGCAAATACCTGCAAATGCTTATCGGATTGAAAGATCAATGCTCAGCATGCTAAACCATGAGAACACCTGCAAATTGGCCCTTTGAAAACCTGGCTGAAAAAATGGTTCAGACCTGAAATGGCCTGATCAGTGAGTCAATAATACCACTTAAAATTCTCATTTTCATATACTTTCAACTTATACTTTCAACTTATGTACATTCTTTTATATCTTTGTTGTCTGGCATCTTCTGATACCACTTAATAAGGTAGCTCCAGTTCAGGACTACTGCTTTATTTGCTGATCCCATCCTGAAGATTATGACTGCTCTTTAGTTTGAATTTCGAACATTCAATTTGCCTGCATTTACAGGATGGTGATATGCTTCAGTTTATTCCAAGATCAGGTTGGGCATTGCTTAAGTTCCAATGTTATTTTCATCACCCTTTACTAAAACGAACCCCAGTTTACCTGTTTCTTTGCTAAGCTTTCCATGATCAAATTCCTTTTCTTCCCTTTCCTGAATAATCATGAAATAGTCATTATTTTAATGACCTACTAGAAAGCTAAGATGTCAATGCATTGTGGGTATATTATCCACTTGGTTGTTCTGAACAACATGATACCAAATACCGCCTCAGCAACGTGAACTTTATATCTCATTTTTTAAATTCAGAACTAAACAGATGGAGACCCGAGGTAGCCTGTACTTGTTTTCATTCCTTGGTGTGTGCTTTGCAAGAAAGCCACTATTCTTTCCTGTCTCTGTTCATCTGCACAACGTTCCATTCTCATCATTTCACAAGTCCTGTATGCACAGAATCTTCTAACCTTGGTTTATCATTTCAGAGTATTTCTTCACGATTCTTACTTGGCAAATATTAATTGTCTCCCGCATATATCATTGTGGAAGATGACAAAAGCTTGGTCTAGTCTTCCCAGTCTTAACTTTTCCTCAGTAGGCGTCTGAGAACCTGTCATGACAATTGATGCTTCTTGCACCAACTTAATTTTGTTGCATCAAATTAATAGGTGTATGGTTGGCATTGGACTAAAGAGAAGCATCTATGAAATATGAGGGAATAAAGTTATAGTCTAGTTACTTTCAGAGCACTTGAAACTTCATGCTAATTCTATGCATATCAGTTGGTATATTAGTAGGCTAACAAAGCCATTTTTATTTTTAGTAAAGCATGGGGATTCTGTGTTAAAAATAAAGGCTATGATTTTAATAGTTGTGTTAATTATTATATTATATATATATATAATGTTATTTCACATATGTAAGTGAATGAAATAGACAAATAATAAATAGAACATTCCTAAGAGTGTAGTCCTCTGCAGGATTTTTTAAATAAAAAATACTTGGTTTTTAACCAAAATATTGTTGTGTGTTTCAGGTAAATAAAAATGTAAACAATGTTTTGAAAAAAATAATAATCTGACTTTATCAAAGGAAAAAAAATGGCGAAAATTACATGTAGAAGCATTTTTAATATAAATCTAAAACTCTTTCCTTTTCTATCCCCTTATATTTTGATTGACTCTTTTAAAATTCACTTGTTAAATACAAATATTTAAACTGGCAGCTTTCAGATTTGCTTTCAATCAGGAGGCCAATAGTGAAAATAGTTTGTGAGTTCTGCCAGTCCAGCCTGGGGGTAATTTGCCTTGCCATCTTTGTAATTTGAATAACCAATATTTAATTAAATTTCTGTGGATCACATTTCAGAACACTGTAACATTTAATCTTTTCCAGAGATATTTCAAAAAAGTCAAGAATGTGCCTTTCATTCTAATATTTTGAAAGAACTTATGGTAATAACTCTTCTGGGTGAGCTCCACTTTGACGGTCAAAAAGAATCAAGATATCCTTTTGGGAAAATCTGTTATCTTTGGGTTGAAACACAATACAGTATTAGAGTTGGAATACTGCATCCAGTTTTGGTCACCACAATGTAAAAAAGATGTTGAGACTCTGAAAAGAATGCAGAGAAGAGCAACAAAGATGGTTAGGGAACTGGAGGCTAAACTATAAAGAACAGTTGCTGAAATTGGGTATATCTAGTTTAATGAAAAGGACTAGCGATGATATGATAGCAGTCTTCCAATATCTCAGAGGTTGCCACAAAGAAGAAGGAGTCAAGCTATTCTCCAAGGCACCTGAAGCAGGACAAGAAGCAATAGATGAAAACTAATCAAGGAGAGAAACAATCTAGAACTAAGAAGAATTTTCTTGACAGTTAGAACATTTAACCAGCGGAAGAACTTGCCTCCAGAAGTTGTGAATTCTCCAACACTGGAAGGTTTTAAGAAGAGATTGGACAACTATTTGTTTCCTGCCTGAGAAGAGGGTTGGACTATAAGACCTCTAAAGTAATTTCAACTCTGTTATTCTATTCTATATGCAAAAAATAAAAAAAATGTTGTGCTCAGATTTTTCTGAAATATTCCAAGATGGATATATTGATAAATGATACATGGATATAGATATAGAAATAGATTGTAGATGTACATAGATATGGATATAGGTGATACTAATGATATACAGATATATATAGATCTGGATGATATCGATATATACCAAGTTTATATACCAAGGAACTGAAAGGTTTTTTTTTGGTTGTAAATATTGATAGAATATTTTACAAAATATGTAAGTTCTAAACAAACTACTGGTAATAAAAGACTGCTGTTTGCTCAGAACACATCTAATGAAAGGCAATATTATTCTGAATGAGCTTATTGACACGTATACAAAAGATGTGTCAAGAAATGCAGGTATAAAATGAAGTTCATATTTTTTTCTCTGAGTCATAAATTAATCTAGGCAAAAGGAACAAAGGATGTCAGTATTTGAGGGCTGGCATATCTTTGGTTATTCAATCCATCTTCTCTGAAATAGCTACAAAACAGGATTTTTGCAAGTGTTCTTCAAATACTGTTCTTTTAAGGACTTATGTTATCTAAGTATAACTGCAGTGATATAACTACTTTTTTTTTTTTTTGCAAAACTTAATTATAAGTGGGAAAATAGCAGAAAAACATTAATTGACATCCTGCTCAGAATTGTAATTATCCGTCCTTGGCTATTTAATGCTAATCCAAAATATTTGGTTCATATTTCATGGATCAAATTCCATGATTTTGAAAATGGAGTGAGAAAAAGAAAAAGGAAAAATAGAACGAATAAGCAATTTTATACAAAGGAAAAAAAGAAAATCTGAAACAGAGACATCCAAGAATTGCTCTTAACTAGAATAGCTGCTAGGAAAACTTCAGCTTTCTGACAGTAAAGATGTATTACAGTACGATGTAATGAAGCAGTTGCCTAAAATATTCTGAGCTTTCTTTTGAAGAACATCTCAGGTTCCTGTCTAACAGCCTGCTCTTGGGAAAATAACACCATCTCTAGAAGCAGCTGTAGAAGGTCGTCTTCTAAAAAAATTATTTAAAAAATGACATATTTTCTATTGCCAGAAAATAACATGGATGTATTCATGTCAACAGCAAGCTTGATTCAAGGAAGACATTACCTTTTTAACTTAAATAATGTTATTCTCCCAATGTTTTTATTAATAAATGTAAATAGGGAAATCTTAATATTGGAGATGAATAGTTATCCATATAATAGAATAGAGTTGGGTGAGAATAAAAGCTTGTGACTTTTATAAGTTTTCTTAAGTTTACCCATCGTAATGCATTTAAAAAAAATATTTAACCCTAATACTGAATTAACATTACAAACGCAATAACCCAGTGTTTCGCTTTATTTTTTTTTACTTCATTTCAGTGAGTAGTATATTTTTTTACAGATTTGTTCAATAACTGTGCTACTTCCTGTAATGTATTATGTTGATTCTTAAACAAGGCTGCCTTGGTTTTAATGGAGCAGAGATTTATTAAAAGAGAATAATTTTCTGCATGTAAGTAATAATAGATAATAGGTGGGAAGCAGCATCTTGCTAGGTCAGGAAAAATGATCTCATTTAGTATTTCAAGATTCTTAATTCCAAAGCCATTTCCTTTTTTTGCAATATTTATAATTTAAAATAAACTACTTGGACTGGATTTGTGTCACAGAAATGCAAGTGGAATTCAGTTCTATAATCTTTATTCTTGAGGAAAAGAACTGACCACTCCTTTTTCCTTTTCCTCCTTCCTTCATTCCCAACTAAGGCCAGTCTTCATTTGAATAGTTTGTCAGACTGTAATTACAGTCATTAATAAAGCAGCCAGCTTTATACTGGAATGTGATTGATAATAATACGCTTCTTGGTAATGTTTTCTATTAACTGGCACTAATTGCTTTGTATCTGTTGTTCAACAACCAGGCAAATGTAGCTTCTCTCCTATTATATCAAGCTTCTGTGTAACTCAGTCATCTTTAAAAATTCTGATAACATTGAAGTAAAATAACATTTTGTCCATCTGTACTGAGTTTCAGGATGGTTTTGGAAATATAATATGAACTGCAATTGAGCTCAATCTATGCCAATGACTAATAGAATGTGCTTACTGTTGTCATGAAGATAATCGCTCTTTTTTCAGATAATAATTTCTGCCTTTATTGCTTTTTCATAGTGCTCCCTATAGCAAATGAGTACTTGTTGAATATCAGGAATGGCCTTGATGCTGAAGCAGTTTCATAATTATAAGGAAATGCTCTTTTCTGTTTTTCCTCATTTTGTCTATGGAATCTCAACACAGAGAGGTAAGAAGTTTAGAAATAGGATGTCTTCCCCTGAGGGCAAATCTTCTCCCTGAACTAAGGAAAGAAAAACAATGTTTGTTTGTTTTTTAATCACTGGGATATCTTCATAAAAATACAACCTACAACTCTAAACCAACAATGAAACTGGTATGAATGAGCATGTTTCATCAACTTAATTTGACTACTCTCAGGTTCAAATGTAGAATATCTGAATTTGATTGATTGAAGTTATATGTGATAAATGGTAACAAACTTTTTGATAGCGGGAAAAAATTTGGTACAAATAATTTCTGAATTTATTGTCCCTTCTTTGGTAATAAATAGATTCTGCAATAAGACTAGTGCCCACTGATTTCTTTAATTTTAAATATTTAATATTTGGAAAAATCATGTTCAAAAAAAGATCTATGCGATGATGACATAATTGGAGAATTCAAGTTAACACGTTCTCATTAACTTTTGGATTTTTGGTGTCTGCCTGAAACATAAACAGTACAGCTACTGCCATAGAAATTAATATGTTTTCCTTCATTAGAAGAGGCTGGGTAATCATCTGAGAGAAATACTCTAGTAAATCATTTAGAGTGTTGGATTAGATGATCACTGACATTATTTCCAAGCCTATGTTTCTATTATTCTATCTATATTTATGCAAAAGCCACCACACACAATTCTCAAGAATATATTGCAAAGAGTTGGGAATTGCCATTAATCTCCAGGAACAAATACCTGTGTTAAAAGACCTCTGTCTTTTGTACACATTGAGTATTTCTTAAAGTTATTTATGTTCACAAAAGAGCTTCAAAGTGATATGTTCCAATTTTAAAATAAAAATATGAACTCCCAAAATAAAAAGTGACTTTTTAGAAGGAAGAAATCCATTGATTTCAAATTGTGTTGCAGATTCAAAAAGTAGATACTCAATATTCTGTATCCACAGTCAATAATTCATTTGAAAATATAATGACAGCATTATTTAAAGATAGCATACAATGCCTAAAATTAGGCCTTTATCTTGACAGCACCTTTGACCTGACTGCTGTGTGGGCATAAGCTGGTGGCTTTAAATAGCTACTCTGAGTTGACAACCAACTATTTTTGTTCTAATGAATCCATTCATTCAACATGCTTTCAGTCACAGGATGATCTTTGCACTGATTTCCATCACTGAATTCATGTGCAAATGAGTATTACGAATGGCTTAGAGAAAGAATTTGTTTGCTGACAGTCCTAAGAATGGAAACTTGCATTCTGTGGAATAACCATTTCTGGAATCACTGAAGGCCAACTTCTTAAGCTAGATTCCTTCACACGTTATATATGTTTTTAATGTATGTTTGTGTATAAAGAAGCTTCCTCTTTGATTTCTGACTGACAAATAGAAAAAACAGACAAATCTGGTCATGAGATAATGGTGATTGAAATTATATATAAAAGGAAAGTAGTTTAAATTAATATACAGGAATAATTATTTTTTGCACTTCCAGACTATCTATACCTACAGTTTTCTGGATAACGAATAAACCAATAAAATATATTAAAAAGATAACAAATGTGGAAAGGATAAAAATCGTCCAAGACAATATAATCAATATATGCACTAGAAGATTTGTAATAATACATAGGAACAAAAAGCAGCGACCCCTCATTAGCATTTGCTGAAAGTGTGCAGTCTCTACCTGTATGCAACTAAGTTTTCCACGTGATCTGGAACTCATATAATGCAAGCAGGAATTTTCTTCCAATTTTCTACCTAAACAGGTGAAGTTTCTTTTCACTTTATGTTTCCATAAATTATGAAATAAACCTAATAAGGTTAGTAAACTTCTAAAGCTGCTAAACTAGTTTCTTAAATGTCTGAGAAACTCAAAAGATTGTCAGTGGTGCCAGTGAAGTAAGTCAATCAGAGTAGCTTCAAAAACTGTTCCAGCTGTCTCCACAGGCTGTTTTCCTCAATGAGTAATATGGTTCCTTTAACAGTATAAAGAACACCCATACCCCAGCTTGTATTGCAAAGGATCTCTATCAAAGACTTTACACAGTCTACAAGTTTAGAAGTCAGGGTGGCAGTCCACATAAAATACACCTTATGTAATACAGAAATGTAAAACCTTGGAAAAGGTGACCTGCATATAAAAAACACACATGTTTCTCTCTCTGAAAAAACAAATCTCACTATGACCAACAAACCCACTAAGCCATTCATCTTGTATAAAAAGGAAATCATACATACATCACATTCTATTCTGTTTTTACAATCTCCTCTAGCATCTTCTTGTCAATCCAGAGTATCTTTTCCTGTTTTGGAATATTAAAAAAACCCAAAATCCTACTCAATAAGATATTAGAATGCCATGGCCCAATATTTTATTTTCTTTCCTTACAAAAGGTGAACTTATCAGAGGATTCCTTTTATTTTTGTTTGGAAAATCCAGAAAGGAAGCAATCCTGATAATACCTATGATAGATTCCAGATTGTTCAGGACTGCCTAGAGGACAAATGTCTGGCCAATGAAGGATCAACAGGAACAAGATGACTTAGTCTTGTGAAAATAAAACATTGGAAGATCTTGGAAGACACCAGTTATAAAGATTAAGCTCAAGATCCACATGTTCAAGGTGATGTGTGTGTGTGTGTGTGTGCATTCCTCTATTCCTGTCAAGCGCCAGAAAAATCAGGAGGTCCAGACAGTTCAAATGGGTATAAAGATTTATTGCAAGCTTAAGTTCTCTACAAGAATCTGAACTACTAACAGCCAAGGGAAATTAGCAGGAGATAAGAATAGTAAGAATTCAAAGTGGGCTGGACTTAGATGTCTTCTGGGTGAAAAAGTACTCATGACTCATGGTGCGTTTGACACCTTCCTCAATCTCAGCCTGATCATCTCTTACAATCTCTCAGTGATCAGGTTATGCGTTCATGCATATGAGCAACTATTTGACAAGGCATCAGTCTGTGGTGAGTGAAGTGATTTAGAAAAGTTAATAAAACTGTGGTTTCTAAACCTGGCAACCAGTTCAGACAACTTGCTCAATACTATCCAAACAAAGGTTGCTATTAAAATCAGTAAATCTCATGCATTATTTAATATTTGCTATACTCTGCCTTTTACCCAGGAACCCAAGTTAGTATCCCTTGTTTTTTTTCCGATCAGCAATTCTGGAGATAGGCTGGCCTGAGAAAAACTGAATGGCCAAAGGCACCAAATGAGAATTGCTATGGACAGCCCTCAACTTGTATCTTCCATTATTCCATCCCAATTCAATCTAAGATGCAATAATGAATCCTGACATGCAGGATTCTTGTGATTTGCATGCCTTTTATAACACACTGTATATCCAAACTGTTGTTTCGCTTCTTGGTTCTCATTAGATACAATTTCAGAATTTGGCTACTTTTGGCTGAACAATGACCTGGAGAAAAGAAGATGGGGCAGGAAATCATCCTGTCTGATGAAGAAAAAAAGCCTAGGAGAAACACACTGAAAAGCAAATGTTTTCCAGATATGGACTGAGGGAATAACCTTATTTCTCCCTGTTGCAGGGCAGACAAATCCCCCCCACCCACTTGTTTTCACTGAAGCAGCACAAGATTATATATATGGTGGTCAGAGACTATGGACGATACAATAGCAATTTTCTCCTTAGATGTAGTAAACCTTTAAAACATAAAGTGGACATGCAAAAATATTTTGAATGCAGATTTATATTATTAAAAATGTTGCATTAAATATAAGTATTAGCTTCCATCTAGTCATTTCCTGAAAGTTGCTGTTCATTTTTCCCCTTTGTCTCCCTCTATTATGCACTAGACAGACAATCAGGCCAGAGCACTCAGTGATGATGTCAGACACTCTGTCTCTCAGACAACTGAACCATCTCATTTCACTCTTTCTAAAAGAGCAAGGAAAAATTGACACCAGTTCTCAGTTCCTGAAGGGCACAGTGACTGCTAGGAGGAATGATTAGATTCTTAGGGGTGGGAAGTGGGGGTGGATGGGAGGAGAGGACAATGGGTCAGTTGCTGTCATTAAATATTTGACCTTGATATACTTCAAATAAGAGCAGCTCTCTCACAAATGTGTCGTCTATACAACTACCTGTCCTTCTTGCAAATTATATGAGAAAGAAGAAATACGTAAAACACTGAATACTAAATTGCATCCTGTTTAGTAGTCTTAGGAAACCTCTGTAAACAAATTTACATTGTGCGAATTCTTTTGCAGGATTTTGGTAGATATGGCACCCACCATTCTATATTATATATATTTGTATCTGCATGTCTCTTTCGTGTGTGTGTGTGTGTGTGTGTGTGTGTGTGATCTAGATGGCTGTCTCCTATTCCCACTTATCCTCTATTGTGCGAATTCTTTTGCAGGATTTTGGTGGATATGGCACCCTCCTATATTCTATATTATATATATTTGCATCTGCATCTCTCTCTCTCTCTCTCTCTCTCTCTCTCTCTCTCTCTCTCTCTCTCTCTCTCTCTCTCTCTCTCTCGATCTCTCTCTCTCTCTCTTTCTCTCTCTCTCTCGTGTGTGTGTGTGTGTGTGTGATCTAGATGGCTGCCTCTCCATTCCCACTTATCCTCTATTATGCTAATAGCAGTTTCGTTCATTGTGTGTGTGTAGGGTGGGTGGCTGTCTCCCATTCCCATTTTTCCTCTATTATCCAAATAACAGTTTCATTCTAACAGTCATAGGGCCAGAACTGTGTAGGTATAATTCCATGCTCTGCAGTGTAATGTGTGAAGATCTTCAGAACATCTTCACCAAATACATTATATATATCATCCTATGAGATTGCTAGAGTGATGTATTATCAAGTACTTGCATAAATTGCTGTGGAGGCCAGTGACTATCCCTATTCATGATGTATCCCTTAAAGAATCTCTTCAAGTGATACATTAAAGTTAAATAAACATTAAAATGCCCCTGCAGTGATGTATTAAGACAGTGGGCCAGGTGGAGTTTAGTAGCAATCCTGTAACAGCTTGAAGAGGAGTGCATGAAAGTGAGCACATGAGGAAGGGTCTAAGACAACTCACCACCACCACCACTACCTCACCATGACCACTTTGCCCTGGTTGGCTAGCTCCAGCTGCCTTGCCCTGGCCAACTCGCCACGGGACAACTTGCCACAGGACAATTCCTTTGACGAGTTACATCAGTGTAATGTAATGTAATGGGAGGATGCCAGAGTTGAGGAAACCTCCTTCTCCTCCTCCCCCTTTGTAGCTCAAACTGGGGGAAAAAATCAGTAATGATGAAGTGGGGAGGAGAAGAGGGACTTTTTTCACTCTCCCAATATCACTTGGGAAACAGCAACACACTTTTTGAT
>JANHFL010002525.1:188469-205357 GCA_032468155.1 Oxyrhabdium leporinum | reverse complement strand
TGTTGGGGGCAATATGCTGACTCTGTAAACCACTTAGAGAGGGCTGTAAAGCACTATAAAGTGGTATATAAGTCTAAGTGTTATTGCTATTGCTATAAAATTCCCTCCAGTAATGGTTATGCTATTTTTCATGAAGAGGCTAAAAGAAATACTATGGTTGTTCCACTAATCTACTGTCTTCCTGTGGAAAAGGTCCATAAATCCCAGTCTGGCTGCATGGTGACATCAGTATCATATCTCTGGCGGTTCTTGGTAAGGTGAACAAAAAATGAAAAACAAATATAGACCCCTACCAGTTAATGGGTCTGTGATATGAAGGGTTTGAAACATAGCCTGGTTACTAAGCCGTTATGAAGAGATGAAGAAGTAAAATTTTTGCATCGGACAGGTACTAGAAATACTCTTGAGTGCCTGGAGATACAATTCTTGAATAGCTTGGGAAATAGTGTACTGCTTTGAGGTCATTCTCCTTTATTTTGATCATTTGTTTGGAAACATATTATCTGATTCTTGATCCCCCACTTTTTAGACACTATTGGAGCTACAAAGGATTTGCCGTTTATAGTTATAATCTTCCATGTTAGGTTTTTTTTTCCTTCACAGCAACATTTATTTCACCGAGCAGTAATTAATATTTTTATTAAATAGTTCCATTTCCACTATAATTTTGAAGACCATCTCTTCTCTCATCACTAGATACAAGGTTTTTATGTCTCTTTAAAATATGATAAAAAGTGGTTTGGGCTGAAAATTAAGATTGCATTTAAACACTGGGTGGCACTGCTTGCTACTCTAAATTGTAGCAATTGTTCTGATTTTTGTGATGCTTTCTCACAGAGAGAAATGCTTTTCGACCAGCATCAGGAGGGTGCCACTCCATCCCCTTAATGGAAAAAAAACCTCAACTTTCAAGTGCATCTACTTTTTAAAGTTTCATATTTTCTCCTGCTTTATGACATTCAGATTGAATAGTGCCACTGTTTAAAAGGAGTGATGTACATTTTCCATCTTGTAGCTTATTTGTGTTTTCTTTCTTTGGTGGCGTTGTGTTGGGTAAACTGAATGTTACAATGCCATGGTCAGTGAGCCCAAGACACTGAGGGGAAGACAAACAAAAAAAGCTTGTAATGTTGAACAAGTTACAACAACAGTCTTCCACTTATCTGTGCATGTGCACAGGTGTGTGCATAAATACTGTATATGCAGAAAACAAATGATTTTGAAAGAAATGAGGCAATGCCCCCATAATGTTTAAACATACAAAAAAAATACTGAACTGGAGAAAATGAGGCTTTAAAGGAAGCCGGCTTTTAAGGAAAGCTTGGCTTGTTTATTTATTTTTTAATGAGAACTATTTTGCATCTGTTATTGCTCATTAGGATCCACAGTATTTCAGGGAAAGCAACAAAAATAGAGCAGTTTAATGATATGAGCAAATTAAATACAGATGTTTATTTTTTTGAAGTTCTGTGGGGTTTGCTAATGTATTTTTTGGTGCAGTAGGAACCAAATTGGTAAAAATATGGAGATCTCAATCATCAAGGTACAAAAGTTATGTATCATTTCTCAGGAAGTTCTTTTAATTTTCCTCAATTCTTCTGATTGTTATAAATTGGAACTTGAACAAGTTTCCTCCTCTTCCTCTCCATTACTTGCAAGAATCCCCAACTGAGGTTTGATCCAGAAATGGTAACGATGGCTCAGCTACCCTTGCTCAAAATATATAAACGTTAAATTCAGTGTTATTTACTGACATACAGGGTTATGTATACCCAGGATAATATAGTTTTGTTTCATCCTTTTCCCCCTCTCAAAGTTAAACATAAGTAGTTTCTTCAAGGCCTTTCACTCTCATTGCCATTTCTGTTCTACTACATCTGAATACTTCTAAAATTGTGGTATTTACAAAATAGAAACAGTATTTGATGTGGCTCTGACCATCATTGAAGATAGTAGAGGTATATTGCTTTATATGATTTCATAGCTATATATTAATAATTGCAGCCTAAAGTAGCCCTTGCCTGTCTTTGCATTTGTTTCACTCTACTGACTCAAATTCATTTTGTTGTGAAGTACAGTTCATTATGAATGTTATTTTGCACCCTCAGGGAAAGAGCTTATTATTTATATACATTGATTTGTAAATCTACGGAAGAACTCAAATACTTAGTTAACTGCTGGTGTGTGTACACTGAATTATATACTTTTCTATCTGCGGTGTATTAACCTGGATCCATCAACCCCTCAATAAATTGCAGTGCATTTTATAACAATTTATTTGTTCAAGGGATGTAGGGATATTTTTAGCTTCTAGGCAGCATAGTGGCACTTTCATTTTATTTACATTGGTTTTCATCTTTATTACCCAGGATCACAAAAATCCTGATTTAGTGGACTTCAACACAATAGATTTCAGATGCAGCAAATGAAATTTGTGTTGTATTTATGCCATTTGAAATCATTTATGTAATGAAATTGTTACAAAAATGCTGCAAATAATATCACCAAACTCTGAGGTTATAACATCAGAGAAATAATGTAAACATGCAAATGGATGAAATACTTTGATTCAATGGCCAATCATAAATGACAGACATCACTTTCCCTCAACTGGTCTGTTAAATCAGGTTTCCCTCTATAAGGAACTCTCTCTATGTTGCCTAATGTTTTTGAACAAGAAGTTACTTCAAAAGTACTCTATTTCCTAAATCACCCCAGGAGAACAGTGAGCAACCATATGCATGTTAAATATCTGTCTCTTTTTGCCTTGATTGTAAATTGACAAAACTGCTGCTAATGCTGTCCTGTAATAGCTAAATGGCTTAATCTTCCATCAAATCTCTTTTCTGCTGGTTTGATTAATCACCACCATTGTCATGGGGAATAAAATGAGAATTGGTGCTATCTGCACTGAGATCTACATATATATCATGTCCTAAGTTGTTCAAGTTCAGAGAATGGATGCCCATCTTGTGTACTAGATTTGTTTCAACTGCCATGCAGGTACTCACTCTTTATTTGTCACTATGAGAATGCTGTGGCCATTTAACATTTTTTTGATTGGTGGAAGACATGCTTTTAAAATAACAGCAGTGGCTGATAACCTGAGGGCAAATACAGAGATAACTGGATGGAACAACCTAGTTGACTGGCTGACTGGCGGGTGTACAATGGAGGTGATAGCATACAGAATAAGCTAGTTGGGTAGCCTTGCCAGAGGCTGTTACATTTTGGTGTGTCAATGTGTGCATGGATGTAGGTGGAAAGATGATTAATAATAAAGAATGATGGTTGAAGAGATAATGGGAGACTATATGTAAGAGAGAATGAATCAATGAGAGACTGAACAAAAGATGGCTAAGGAAGAGAAGGAATGCCCAATTTTGTTTTGGCCCTGCTAGTTTCCCCAATGTCATATAGAAATAGAAATTCAAAAGGCATATCTACCTTTAACCAAACCACTGATTAACACAAACTATACTGAGGTATTATATAATCCCAGAGTAATACTAGAGTACTATATGTAATACTAGAGTACTATATGGCAGCCCAAAATATTTCTGGACCCACCTTCTTAGCAGGAATTGTTCCATTCAATATGCTCATTTTTCAGATGTTCTTGGTAATTTCCCACTTTAGTGAGACAAGGTGTGGTGTGGGTGTTAAAGGTCAGATAGTATAACTTTTCCATTATGGCACTGATATTATAGAATATATCAGCTTTTACCTGGAAATCAGATTTCCCCATTATTATTTACTTTTCAGTCAGTAGATATTGAAGTCTTATGGAGAGTTTTTTTATGGTTGCTTAAATAATGCTGTGCATTGTTCTCATGCTTTACTATTTTTATTTTTATGAACAGTTTTTACTTAATACTGGTACTATTTGTTAAGATGGACATTTTGATTATATTACATGAATTTAATTTCTTAATATTGAGTACTGATCAATGTTCTATATGCATTTTCTTGGGTTAACTGCCAGGAGTCATTAAAAATATTCAAGTATTTCTAGTATTCAAGAATGTTCAACCAATAGATGCTTCAGTCCTGGTGCAAAGTTTGTGATGCATTCAGTTTGAGAGCTTAGATGAGCTCTGCTGATTTATTTTGCTTTTTATTAGTTGTTATGATTGTTTTGACCTTGGACAGCCTGCTTTAGATTGCTAAACTGTTGCTTTAACCTTTTATACTACCTCATTGCTGTGAGATGGGTAGTATCTAAATCATACAAACAAATATAGTTCCAAATAAGAAACTATATAGAAGTCTTCTCTTAAACATTGTGCCCTTATAGATACCGTATGTCAACACTTACTTGCCTTACATATTTTAGTCATGGCAAATCTTGCTGTAAGTTCAAGATAAATTTTCTTCTATATAATCAGATTAATTGTTTTTATATAAATAGACAGGCAGGTCTGTCTGTATGTTTGTATATAACTAAATAGAAATATTTGCTATATGGTTAGCATTTAAAGGTTTTGTCAGTAAAGGTAATTTAAAAAAATCAATATTCATTCATTATGTTCATTATGAGAGTTTTAAATTAGAGTAAAAATCCTATATTTCAACCTGATAAGATCAGTACCTTGAACTATTTCAGTGAACAAATAGTCCTGTACAGAACTTTGAATTTTCACAATACTGTTTATGGAGAGGATATGGTTGTGCACCAAGGTACAAGAATTTACTTTTAGCATTACTTTTTAGTGTTAACCAACTGTTAGCCTGTTTTCCATATGGCCCTGAGAACAACGCTATTCATTAATTCTTCAGCCAAATTCTCAAATTGTTTTACCCGTAGAAATCTCATATAATTGGAAATCAATACAAACTGTCTTCCTAGAAAAATCCAAGCTCTGTAGTGCCATAAGCCATCAGCCAAATTTCTCTTTAAATTTTTGGATTTCTATTATGTCTCCAAAGTGTGAGGTTTTGCAGTATTGTTGCTATTAGCAACTAATTTCTTTTCTGGTGACCCTCTGCCAGATGGCATAGAGTAACTAATTCCTAAAAATAGAACAAACTCAAAGTATGTATCTAATATACTATCTGAAAGAAGATTTCTAATTAGCTATAGTCCTTTGGAAAAGAGTCTGGCTAGATTTCATCAAAACCAACCATTTCTAAAAATTTGTGCTCAGCTTTATATTAACACCAACATTGTTTTACAATAAATTAAATTTTCACACAAAAATGTCAGATATTCAAATAGTGTGTTAAAATTCAAAGTAACATTTCATTTGTGATTTGAAGGAAGTGAGTATAGTAGAAGGATTTTGCCAGGCTTCAAATAGGCTTACCTTAATATAATTTGGACTATTTTTTTCCTCTTAAATTCTAGGATAAAATTCTATAGTATTGTTTATATCTATGATATCAAAGTGCTGTTGCAAAATTATGCTAATTGTACTTATCACATTTTTATTTGTATTTCTTCTGTATTTCTTTATTTGTACTTCATTGTTGCTTACTGTAAATGGTGAAATCAATAACAAGATTTGTGTTCCAATTACAAAAGCTGTGCACGCTTTGAAAATAATTTGGAAGAAATGCTTTGTACAACTTGCTGAAGCAGAGCCCTTTGGCTATTCATTAAAGCAGCCTAACTTTTTCCATGTGAACCTGAAAAAAAAGGTGTGTTTGCTTTAAAATATCAGCTCATTAAAACTAGTGTACCTTTTGAGAGTGTTGCACATTTTCTGTTTTGGGCAGAAGCTTGAATAAAGATTGATTCCTCTAATGCAGAGTTTCTTCAAGCATGGTCCTAGGACCCCTAACCCCCAACACCTCTCAGGGGTCCGCAATATCAAAATTATTTGTCAGGCTATGTTGAAAAATAATGCAATATTAAATTCCAGTCGAGCAGTTGTGAGAAGTTGTAGCAGCAATGAATGCATTGATTTTAATTTTTTAATATGATAAATATCAACTAACATAACCCATATAAACAAAAGTTCTTTTGGGGTCCTGTCTGTCTGAAATCTTAAGGGTTTTTTTCAAACTATACACAAAGTGTGAATAGTCATTTAACTTAGAGGTAGTCCTTGATTTATGATTGGTTGCCTTGCAGCCATTTAAAGTTATGATGGACCCAGTGGTGGGATTCAAATAATTTAACAACCGGTTTGTCCAGGGTGAGGTTGTCTGTTGTGGGAGGCATGGTCCAACTTGACCCTGGGCAAACCGGTTGTTAAATTACTGCCCTTCTCCTATCAAAGTGAATCCTAGGTGCTACATTGCAATGGCGAAACAGGAAATGGAGCAGCCGGCACGAGGGAAGGAGGAGGAGCAGGGAGAAGAAAGAGGGAAAGCGACTTTCTCCTTCCCTTGCGCCAGCTGCTTCATTGCCTGTTTCTCCATTGCAGCACAGCACCCAGGATCCACTATGATAACGGGGGAGGGGGTAATTTAACAACTGGTTCACCTGAAACGGTGTGAACTGGCCGAATCCCACCACTGGATGTACCCCCAAAAAGATAGCCAGATTTGAAATTCTGATGATTGGCCTCACCTGTCACTGAGGTCACATGGCTACATTTTGGGTGTTCAGCAACTGGCTTGCGTTTATGCCTGCTTGCAGTGTCTCACTGTCACGTGACTGTGATTTGCATTGTTTTGCCCAGAAACTGGTGCTATTTACAGTTGCTGGGCAAAAATCCCCATTGGTGAACAGTTGGTTCATTTAACAGTGCTGGCATTTGCTTATCAACCGCTGCAAAAAAAGTTGTAAAATCAGGCAGTCACATGGTAGACCACTTAATGACTGTAGTGACCTACAACTGTAATTCCAGGCTCAATTATAGTTGTAAGTCAAGGACTACCTGTACTGTTGGATGGATCTGTCTTTTTCTCTAGAGGAAATTAGCTCTCGGTTTGAGAAGGAGAGAGGAGGGTGACAAGTTTGCTCTGCCCTGGGAAAGTAGAAACCCATAAAGAGGGATTCAGAACAGCCTTATTATGCTTACAAAAGGGCAATGGAGATTTTGGTCTGGCTTCAAAGATTCTGTTTTTTTACCTTATTGCCACAAAAGCATTCTTGAAATCCTTGCCTTGCTTGTTGGACTTGGCCTTTTACTGTCTCTTTCCTTGTTCATCCAGATAGTAGCAAATTTCAACAACAAATATTCCCCAATACATTTTTGTGGCAGATGGCCACTGGGGAAAAAGGCAATTCTGCTTTTATTATTACAATTGCAACTTCTGAACGTTGCTATTTGTACTAAACAGAAATAAATTCCTTCCTGAGAACAGATATATTTAGGGCATGAAAGAGAAATATGAGAGAGAAAAGTAGGGATTAGCAACATGCCTTTAGTTTCACTTAAAGTTTTGCATTGAGGTCACTGCAAACACATTTCAGAAGTTTGTTTGTTTGTTTGTTTGTTTATTTATTTATTTATTTATTTATTTATTTATTTATTTATTTATTTATTTATTTATTTATTTATTTATTTATTTATTTGCCTCAGTCACTAAAGCAACTCTAGATGGCATTCCAGGAAATAAACAATGAACACTAAAGAACATGTTTTCTAACAATTGGAAATGAAACATCTAATGCTGGGGAACAAGCAATGCCATATAACACTCATTTAACCCAAATAATAAGAAAGGAAGGCAAAGAGACTCGCTGGGTTCATTGTATAATTTGGAAGAATGTTTTCAGTTCTGGCTGGGAAAGCATTGAATGATTTAAAAATCAAAACAGCAGGTTCTTTTTTTTTAATCATCTGGGATCTTCCGGTGTCATGCCCTTTGTGTTAGGAATTTTGGAAGAAAAAACATTCTCAAGGATGACTGAAATGTGTGGTGAAATCCACTCAGCTTCTTACCTCAAAGGAATATAAAATTGATGTCAGAGATCTGAATTTGTTTCAGCCTGTTCTATTTTTAAAAATGTATCTTGGAGGTCACTAGAAGGGAATAATATAGTTGATCATATCAAAAACACTAAAATGTTACATACTGAGAGAGCAGAAAAGAATGTTATTAGAAATGTAAAAGCTGACCTGATATTTAACTCTATATGTAACTTATGATATTTTAGATAAAACTTACCTCTTCCTCATCAGAAAAACTTCCGAAGATTTTTATGTCAATGGATTGCTGAGTAAATAATACCTTGACACCTTAATTAGGTATAGAACAGCATTTTGGAGAATGCAACGCTGTCTGATGATGCCTGTGAGGATCCCTATTGTATAAGGCAGTGGCCCCCAACCTTTTGGACACCAGGGACTGGTTCTGAGGAGAGCAGTTTTTCCGCGGACTGGAGGGGGCATGGTTTTGTGTGCTGTCTGCACCCCACAGATGGGGCTTTGCTTGTTTGCTTGGTCCAGTTTCTGGCATGCTGTGGCCCGGTGCCAATCAGACTGGAGGTTGGGGAACTATGGTATAAAGAGAAGGTCATGCTTGAGTCACTGTTATTTATCCACAAACCTTATTCACTGTTTCAGAATTCATCTTTGGTGAGGTTTAATGCTTAGAATTTAATTGTGATGTCTTTAGAGAGAATCCTAACCTTTTAATCTTATCACCACCTGAAGAAGGATAGCCCTGAAATGTAAACCTTTATATATGAATGTTCTCCATAAATATATGTTCCTGATTTCATATTTTCCCTCAATAATAATGACATATAAAAGATTGTCTGGATCCCAGCATATAAATCTTTTTTGTATAAATGTCATAATGCTACTATGAATGAAATTTGTTTGTAGAAAACATTTATAAACTGTGTACTGAAGAAGAAAATTAAAAATGTTATGCAGCATAAATAACTGTATATCTTGTGTGTGTGTCCATGCATGGCTGCATGCACGGATGGGCTTCAAAAATGTTAGCAACCAGTTCTCTGCCCGGTTGCTGGGTGGGCATGGCCATGGTGGGTGTGGTCTAGTCGGCCTTCTGCACTATGGCAGGGGGTGCCGTTTTTGCCCTTTTTGGGCTCCGGAGGCTTTCCTCAAGCCTCCAGGAGGGTGAAAATGGCCTCCCCAGGCTCTGGAGGCCCTCAAACTTCCAGGAGGCCCATTTTTTGCCCTCTCCAAGCCTCCACGTGGGCCCTGTACTTACCTGGGATCCAAAACGGGCTGAATGGGGACTCCTGGGAGGGGTGGGGCAGGGTGGGGTGGCCAGCCAGGAGTGGCATTTGGCGGTTTGCCGAACTGTGCAGAATCTTAGCTGCGGGTTTGTCCGAACCTGTGTGAACCCATAGCAGCCCACCCCTGGGTGTATGAATATGGAATTCCAGAGATATTATTGAATTTGGGCAAACAAATATCTGTTTTAAGGCCCATTGTTATCTTCTGCAAGTATTAGTGTCTCAAATGCCTTTTCAAGTTGATTAATATACAATATAGTTAATATACTATAGAAGTAGTTGATAATATTTCAAAATGTCATGATGACAGGGTGTATACCATTTTTTAAGGTTATGCATAAGCTTTTATTTTTATATTCAAAGTTTTCACACTATAAGGCTATTAAAAATGCTGGTATGTTTGTAAATGATTAATTCTGAAATAATTTCTGAAAATCTTCTACGTGCTCTGGCTGTTTGCTTTTGTTTTTCCAAGAGCCGAATAATGATTTTACAAAGGATATAGGATGAGAGGAAGAAGACCCATCACCATAAAAAAACCCTTTATCTATTTTATAAAACTTTGGAGTTGCACCTTTGAAAAGACATTCTTAATCTATGAAATGAGAAGTTGCCTGACTCTTCTATCTCCTCTCTCTTCAACCCCCAACAGAGGGGATCAAGGCATGAGTATCTTTCATTTGGTGTTTGTGTATGAATGAGCCATGCACTTATTCAGTTGCTCCTATGCCATGAGGTAATGGGCTTGGTGGAAGGAGGCACACATGGGAATGGACTTACCCTGAAAGATTTCCTCCACTAGCCAAACTCACTCTCTGGAAGTAAAGCTGTGACCATGATTGAATTATGGTGGACCACCATCTTCTGAAATAATTGTTCTGGAGTCTGTATCTGTTCTTAAGATCAGTTACAGCTATTCTACAGTGTTTCACCTGGTTTTGGAAAGGGAAGAAACTAAGTTTCAACATTCCAAACATCTACAGCAGGGGGGTCCAACCTGAGACTTGTGGACTTCAACTCCCAGCTAGCTGGGGAATTCTGGGAGTTGGAAGTCCACAAAGTTGCCAAGATGACACCCCTGATCTACAGGATGGAAAAAGACAGGAAGCAGTGAATCAAAAAAGGTTCCTTCCTTCCAACACACTAGCTAACTCCTGAAAATAGTTTTCATGTGTGGTGCAAACCTCCAGGAGATACTTTGAAGTAATTCAAACCTTTCATGTCAGATTCTTCTTCGTTCCTACTCAGTTCAGCACCAGTTCTAGTTCAGAAGCAAAAGATGACCACATAGGATTGTAATTTGAGACCCACACTATTCAATGTAGGATGTTTTCTTCCTTCTCCATTTTGTGTGTATACATTTCTGATTGATAGTATAGCTTTATTGGATTGCATAGATTTGCTTTGGATTGGATTTAGATTTGGTTGCTGATTTGCTTTGAATTCAGTTTTCAGAATAATTATTGTATTTTTTAAAATAATACAGAATAATCAGAGTAATTCATGGATTTCTATTCCAAAACTAGGGTGAAAATCCGTTTATATATTTATTTAATGTTTCCACCCAATAAATAGATTCTGTATGAGTTACAAAACTTTAAAGGTCATAAACAATGCCCAGGAGTAAAAAAGCTCAAGACAACACCAATGGTACTTGATCATTCAGTGAAATAAAACTGTCCCAGTGATCTTTTGAATGCCATGAGAGAAGGAATTTAAAGAGCGGGAATTCCAAAGTTTGAGAGCTGTCATAGAGAAGACATATTTCCTTGTCTATTTACCCCTAAAAAGAAAGAACTTTAATAGGCCTTTTGGAGAGATTCTCACCAAACAAGCAGATTCAATTCATTATAAATGGAAAAAAGCCCTATGGAACCTTTAATGATATTATACGTATGTATACATCCATAATAGGACTTTGCAAATTACTCAGAAGGGGAACTATGCTCATGCCATGGCTTCATTAGCAGTCCTGTCTGTGCATGTGCACATGACCTCTTGAAGACAACTCTAATACATACTGCAACTATGTGGACAATTCTAGGAGCCCCCTAGTGTGGCCCATGTAACATTGCTGTCATACGAGCTGCAGTGGTTGCTGATTTGCTTTGAATTCAGTTGAAAGTGGGTTTTTTTATTACCTTTAAAACCTTCATGACATGAGATCAACGTACCTCAAGAACTGTCTCTCCCCATTGGGATTGGCCCACCCCACTCACTCTGGCAGAAGGGCCATGCTGCAGACCCAATTGTTAAATGAACTTTAGTTGGTGGGATCCAGGAAAATCTTTTCTGCCATGGCTCCTGCCGTCTGGAACATAATGCTGTTGGATGTGAGATCCATCCTCATTCTCTTGGACTTCTGAAAATGGCTTCAGAACCTTATTCTGCCGAGTAGCTTGGGTGTCTGATGGGGGCGTTCCATGCTGGAGATGCCTAATGGACTAAGAAGGACAATCCCATCTCCATCACACTCCTATACTGGTTCCTACTTCCAGTCCCTGTTAATTTTAATATTTTAATGATTTTGTATTCTTGTTTTTATGGTGGTGTAAGCTGCCCATGGTCACTTCGATGGTGAGACAAGTGGCATATGAATAATAAATAAAATATATACAGAAAGCATGCTATACTATTCCATTTTCTAAGGATTGAGTGTTCCATTTAACCAAGTATTGCCTATGATGACTGTTAACATAATCCATGTAATAAAGGTAAAATATTATCCTTTATATGATAGGAATTGATGCACACTTCCACACAAGTATAAGCATCTGCTGGAGGGACATAATTTTGGTGTCAACATGGTTTGTAACATACTAGATTGTACACCACTTTGGAAGCAGTTTTGGTCCTCTGAATTCTGGTGAGATCAGCAGAACTACAAAGCCGAGATGACTTGTTTCTGGTTCATCTCTGGGCTAATCAAAACTGCTACAATTTTTGTTTGTTTGTTTGAAATGCTTTGCTTTGTTTCTCCAATAAGTGGATTTTTTTCTTTTCCTTACATATAGTTTCAGGAGAGTCCAGGTAAGCAAGAAGGACCTTACAAAATGCCATATTATTTATGTTTTTAAAAACCTTTTCTTTCTTTCCCTTTTATGTAGAGAGAGACATAAAGGGATTTTTGCAGTTGTGGGACTCAGCATAAAGTAATAATTTTCAGTTGTTCTCAGCTTATTAGGTCTCCAGAAGTGAAGACAATCACAGCTTGCTTTCAAATGGCTTTTGAGAGTTGGGAAATGAAAACAGTGGTGGTGTGAAAATCTCTTTATTTCCCACATATTTAACTAATTATAGGAGAGAAAGGAAAAGCCTTAATAGAAACATGGCATCTAGAAGGGAGTATTTCTCTCCTTCCTTCCAAAAGCAAATAAACTAACGACTTTCACATGTCTGGGATCCTTAAAAAATAACCTCACATTAGTGACAACAAACTCACATTTGTGACAGTGGGGGTTATTTTTCTAATACTGTTGCATGGAGCAGGTGTGTGATTTTTGTTCCAGTCACCCTGGAGCAGAAAGATACATTCTTGTACTTGTTCTGGCAAGGATCCTTCCTCTGCTTGTAATCAAGTAAAAACAAAGTGCATGGAAACTATTTATGTGTTTCATTTGATTCTAGCTGTGCCTCAAGAGGGTATGTAGCTGGTTATACATCTTCTTCCCATAGTGTGTTAAATTTGCATGGACATTCTTGTCTGTTCCATAACCAAAGCAGATATGTAAGTAAGCATTTAACCTTCTGTTATAAAGTGCCCCCTTGTCCCTGGGGAGAATAATTATGGACATACGTTACTTATTCAGACTGATGAAGAATGTATACTGTTGGGATGGTATCTAGCACATTCATCAGCAGCTATGTTGCATGGTTTACTTATACATGTTTTCATTAGCCATTCATATATTTGCCAGTATTTGGCAAGCATGCCAAGCTATTCATATATTCATATATTTGGTAACCGGGAAGCAAAATGTGCAGAGTTGATGTGCTAATCAAGAATTGATGTGATGTGTAATTTCAGTATCTCTCTTATTGATTGCAATGTAGTAATTCTAAAATTTCCATTCCAGTGGTAATAAGTACATTAAAAAACACCTTTTCTTTTACTCTCTCCCCCATTGAAACAGAAATAAATGGAGAGAATTACAAAGGTTGTTTTATTGTTTTCTGCATATCCAAACATGTTCTAGTAGAGTTTTCAGTAAATAGATTTTGTGAAATAGTTTCTTCTGAATAATATTTTGCTAGATCATATTTTCATTTAATTTACTTATTTATTTATATCCCGCCTTTCATATGAACAGGTTCAATGATAACAGAGAATTTCAATTATATAAAATGTTTTGTTGTTGCATTTTGTTTAATGGAATTACTCCCTTTAGTGGTAGCACACCAATTCAATTTATAGGCCAAATCTGAAGGATGCATTAAGCAAGCCACCATGAGAATTTTACTAAGAGTTTCTACCTTGCTCCATTATTTTAAAATATTTATAAAAGGTGGCACCCTCTATATAAAAAATCTATGAAAAGGTTTGTTTTCTTGGTAGAAATATTTATGCAAAGACTATCTAGCTGTTGCAATGAGCAACAGAAATCTGATTTGAACCTGAGTTATAGTTATGTAGGAACCTGAGTTATAGTTATGTAGGAAGAAATATCCATCTGATTTGGTTTCCACACTGGAAACATGGAGTCTGATTAGAAAGATAGTTTATTGATGAAGCAGAACCACATGGGTTTGTGGTTCTGGGAAGCTGGAGTTGAGAGTGGGTGGTTTTTATACATTCTTTTGGTTTTGTATTTGAGCTTCCTGTTCCTGTGCAAAAACATGTCCTTTAATATTCTATTGGCTGTTGTCAGATTCCTATTGGGTCATGTAGAGGTTATGTAAGGGTCATAGCTGGCTGTATAGGCAAAAGAGGAAATGCAAATCCTAGGTGCTTGTCTAGGTGCATCCTAGAGGCTAATCTGGTCAGCCTCTGGCTTATTGTTTATCTGAGCTCCCAGGTGAAGTTTGGACTGCTCTGGGATGGTGCAATGAAGGGGCTTGTGTTCTGAAAGGGTGTTGGGCAATTCCTATTGTGGCTTAATGGCTTGAGTGAGGGGGCTGTTTCTAATCCTAACATTCTGCCTTTGTTCAGACTTTGCTGCAGGGAGTTTCAAAATATCCTGTCTTGAATGGATTACCAAATCTGCATTCCTAAAAGCTGCCTCCTCAGTTTCTGCTTGGGGGCAGGGAGATTGGGACTTCTTCCTGCCTCTAAAAACACATTTCTCCATTTCTCATTTAGGGAAACATAATATTCTGCCTTTTTAATATTCTTTGAAATATTTCATTCTTCTCGGGGGAGGGAGAGGGTGCTGGCTTTCTACAGTTAAATCAAGCATTTTGCTGTAAACTCAGAAAAAGAAGGATGTATTGCAACTTAATGGCCTGATTTACCTGTACAGTTAAGCCAGGAGTCAATCTGTATACAATAAGTGAGTCTCTGAACAATCTGCTGTGTGATTGTGAGTAGATCTTTGTATTACACTGAAGACCTATTGGAGAAAGACTGTGGGAGATATAATGTTTCAACAACTGAATTTTAATTTTGCAAAGGACAGTTACAGAATATTGTCCATTACTTTTGCTACAGATTGTCCACAGGACATTAGCTGCAATGTTGGGATCATTGGCTGCCTTAGCTGCCTTAGCTACAATTGGTGATGTAAGTAGCAAGCTCTCCTACCTGTATTATTCGGAACTCTTGGCTACAGATTCTGATTTAAGTTTGCTGTGCCATGAACAGTTTGTGTCTTTGCCTAAAAAAGGCATCTGTAGTTAAACTACCAGTTTAATAGGGACACAACATTGCCAAAGTTATGTAAGAAAACATGTCAACCAGAATGGGAACCCTGGAAATAATTTTATATGTTCAGTGGGAAAAGGCAGAATCAATTTCAAAATGCATTCAGAAGGAATCTCATCTAGTTTGAAGATGTAGGTCACAAATATTTATGATGGTCCTGGAAGAGAAATCTACTGATTTTTAGGGTTCATCTGCTTTACCCTTAGCCTTAACTCTGTTTCATTTCCATGTTCTCTGTTCACATAGCATTAGTTCAGCTCTCCTTTCTTCACAGCAAATCTGTTGATAAGGCTCAGCAAACAAAACAGTAAAGCCTGTTGCTGAGATCACCAGAGATACAGCTGATTCTCATTTGTCAAAACATCAAAACCATTATTTGAGGAGGCATTCATGGCTAGCCACAACGATGCCCAAAAATTGAAACTTGCTTCATGATATTATAACATAAAACAAAAACAACAAACAAAACATTGCTTGCATTTTTAAATGAGGGTTGAAATTACACATTGCTTTTTCTGATAAGGAAAAAAAACGTGCTATATTTGGATGTTCACTCATGAATGACTAGTGGTTATTTTCTGCTGGCATTGTTTTCTCATCCTTACAGCTCATTCATTCTCAGTTTCCATAATGCCCAGACAATTTTACAACAGAAATTATCAGAATGTGGCTTGGGAGCCTCTGGTGGTCCCTGGAAATGTACAAATTATCTATCATAGAGTTCTATTTGGCTGCCAGGCACAATTGTCTGCCAGTTGGCTGACCAGGGCAGAGCTCATTCATTGCTGCAGCCCTTAATTTCCCGTGTTCATTGTCACTCAGTTTGTTTCCAAAAAAATGATTGAAAACTGGTTGATCAAAGTAATAAACACTTACTTTTTGAGAAGGTGGTTCAAAATTGAATTTCAAGAAAGTCTTTAAAAATGGAGGGGATGGGAAGGTACACAACAACGCTATTATCACATTATTATAATTGCCAAAACAGAAAAAACCCCAAATTTTGCAGACTGAAAAAAATTATTTCCTTATATGATCCACATATTGTCCAGATGTTCATTTAGCAATCCATCATTGCAGAAATTTTGAAAAATACTACTTTAAAAAAATGCCTTTTTCCCCCTACTGTTTTATTTTTTTCCCCCAACTATTTTCTCTCTCTCTTCTTTCAAATGTTACTAGCATTTGTCAGTAAAACTAAGGCACGTGCTTATACAATTTTTATTTATTTCCATTTATTTTAATTTATGATCAATATTGTTATAAATAAACCCCACTCCATTTTACCTTTACCAATACAAAAAGGTTTCCAATCTGGGTTCTTATCAAAAAAATATTGAGTCATTTTCTTTAAGAAATTGTTTTTTTAAAATAGAGTTGGAATTTTCAAGATTCAATGATAAAAAGATAAATAAATGATAAAATAGATAAAATAGATAAAAATATCAATGTGATTCAATGATAATTATACTCTTTAATTGCAGAAGCCGAGCCTGATCAAAGTAGTGGCATGGATTGATTATGAAACTCTGGCACTGTTGTTTGGAATGGTAACTAAATGTTTTCATGACATCTTAAAAGATCTGATTTAAAAAAAATACTATATATAAATCCTTCAGGTTACTATCATTCATATGTGTGGTTGGGCAGGAAGGGTTTCAGCATTAGCTCCTTTTTAAACTGTTTTGGCTTAAAATTTTAAGAATGAGGACATCCCAAATATGGCAGGGAAGTGGTAACAAGTATGTACCACTAGCCTGCCGGTCCCTATTTTGGGCTCTCCAATCCCTTCAGCCTTTTTCAGGTCAGCCCTTTTCCAGGGTATCTGGGTATAGTTATCTCCCTGAGAGTTAGTTAGTTAGTTAGTTTATTCGATTTATATACCGCCCCTATTCCGCAGACTCGGGGCGGTTCACAGCAAATAT
>JANHFL010002525.1:162857-174160 GCA_032468155.1 Oxyrhabdium leporinum | reverse complement strand
TATTTTTGTAAACTTTTGTACCCAGACGACACACCGTGTAATGGAAGATTCTGTATAAAAATAAAATAAAACTTATTAAAAAAAAAAAAAAAAAGAACCTCTCCAGACAAAAAGAGGATGAATGATCCAGATGGCTGATCCTCATGAGGAGACCTCAGAACAACAATTTTCCATAGAGTTAAGCACCCAGAGACAAAGGGATCAGTCATCAAGCTCACAACTGTAGTGAAGCCTTTTAAAGGACACTAAGTTTGCTAACATAATTTTCTAATCACTTTTGGAAATTGCTTATTTAACCATTCTAAAGCCGTTAGAGATCTTCAGAATGACAGATTATATCTGATGAGTATATTTTCATTTCTGAACAAAAGAAAAATTAACTATATTATCTAGTTCTCTTTCCAATTCTCTATAACTTCTGTCTTACTCTTCAAAAGTTTACTTTTTCATTAACTTCTTTTACATCTGCAGGCACTTGTGTTATAGAACTTGCAATAATCTTAACTTATTCTTCACCCGCTCTTTCATTTTTACAAGTCTTTCATTAATTTTTTTTCAAAAGCTGTCAATTTATTATTGATTTAGCTAACTTACTGGACAAACAGTTTGTTGCCCAAACATTTTCATAGTTGCTCAAGCATTTTTTGAAGAAAATCTGGTATAATTCCTCTCTCTGCAGGTTGCTCTAGCAATCCAATCCTCCCTCTATTATTATTGCCACTTTTCTCATGGTTGCCATTATGATACTATCATCCACAAATGAAAATGTCTCAAAAAGGGAAAGACAAAAAGCTTCTCCCCTCCTTTTTGTCATTTTGTCTTCCTGTGTCCTTAATATTTACATCTTACATGGCACTCTGCAGTTATAGTGAGAATCACAGTCTGGCTCATATTACCCTTATGTTTTGATCTGTGAAATTCACCAAATGTCTGGACTCTTTAATAGCAAGCAAAAACATTCTTCCAGTTAATTGTTTTTTAACTCCAATTTGTTCAAAAGCACTTTCACCAAAAATAATCTTTCAAAATAATTGTCCATTTTATGCGTTCTTATATTCACTTCTTGTTAAACTTTTTGCAAAAAGCTTTTAAATATTTAAAACCTTTCTCCCCTTTGTAATACTACAAAGTCTGTTGACTCACCAAGTGGGATTTTCTTTTCCTGTCCCTCAGAAAACCTCTCTTTAATTGTAAATTAGTTATATCTGAAAGTGCTTTAAAAGCTCAGGCTAACCTTATATCCCTTTAGGTTGCATTACAGCTGTGAGCTTGATTGAAATCCCTCAACTCCCAGCCACTCAATTTACAAGCTGACCACAAAAATCTCAGTTCCTGCAGTTTGTAAACAGCAGTTGCCCGAGCATAAGTGGATGATCTCACAATCTCTCCTTTTTCTGAAGAGATTGTAGTGGCTACAATTCACTGTCTGATTGTCTAACTCTGCCAAAATGTTGTACATGCTCTTTTAGGGACATCTAGTTCACCATAAATCCTCATTAGAAGCTGATCAGAAGTGGGCTAAGTATAGAAAAGAGTCTGTCACCTAGAGGGATATCTCACTCTTGGTAGGATTCAGTTTTGATCCCTGGCCTTTGATGAATATGTGTATGCAGAGACAGGCTTGGGATTCTTCTGAACATTTTCAAAATAGCTGACTGAGCTAATCTCTGCAGAGATACTTAAATAATCTAGATTATTAGTGCTAGATGATGTCAAAAGCCTCTCAAGAATTCATAATACACAAGATATCTATAGGCCAACACATAATGCTGATCACACACTTGATTTGATTATTTGCTGGGATAGCCTTCTTTAGATAATTTCCCTTATAGTAATCCCATTGCCATGAACCACTACTTGCTGAAGGCCAAGTTTATAGCCACCCTCTGTTATCAAGAGTTGAACTAGTCTCCCCAAAAAGATGGGATGAAGCAACAAAAAACGCAGAATACAAGTACTGGAATACTGACCTTGAAAACATAATGTAGAGCCCATTTGAGATGCTATAGTGCAGCGGCCCCCAAAAGTTTGGGCGCCAGGGACCACTTCTATGGAGACAGGTTTTTCCATGGACTGGAGGGGGCATGGTTTCATGTGTTACCTGCATCCTGAGGATGGGGCATTGCTTGTTTGCACAGAGCAGTTGCTGGCATACCACGGACCGATGCCAGTCCATGGACCAGGCTTTGGGGACCCCTGCTGTAGTGTATTTTGGCAATATATTCCAAAAAGTAGTAATGTGATTACATCTACAGATTCTTATACAGCTAGCTGTTTAGTGTTGTGAGAGAATATAAAATGTCTTCAACCTTGCATTTAAAATTAAAGAACACCCAGATTGCTGTGGCATTTTCAATGAGTTCTTTGGGTAGGGCAGCTCCAACTTGGAGGAGGGGCAGTATCAGGGAGATAGTTGGGGCTGATTTGGCTACAGAGCGCTCTGAGCAGTTGGAAATGACAGAAGATAAGGGCCCTGAGCTGGGACCTCCTCCTAGCATTAAAACATATAGTGCGGACGAAAGAGCAGAACAGAAGCATGGCTTCTCATGAGGCAAGTGTATTTTTATTGATTATTGCTTACATCTGGTCAGAGCTCTATTTTAGAGCAACTGCTGGCAAGTAGTCTTTTTCTGGGAACTTGTTCTACTATCTGAAACTCTCTATTCCTCATGAAAATCTGTGCCTTTTGGAATTCCACACTCTTTGACTTCAGAACTTTACATTTAAATCCTGGACTCCAATGTCTGGATCCTGTTCAGGATTTTGGTTCAATTCTGATAAGACCGAGTACCTGAATGTTTGGATGCCATCCACCCTCTGTGGTTCAGGAAAAACATGCCTCTATTTCCAGATCTGGGGTTGATGCATTTATGGGATGCCTGTCATATTTTTATTATTGTGTTTTTAGTGTGGACTATGTAATTTTTTTCTATGTATTTAATTGTTTTAACCATGTATAGGCTTTTGTAAATTGCCCAGAGTGTATTGGAGTGGTAAATTTTAATGCCTCCATGAGGGAGATGAACTATATAAATCTGCATCCACAAGATCAACTTTATGGAAATGTAATACTTCAATTATAGGCCAGTTCCTAGAATTCAATGGATGTGTAGGAAAAATGAGAGTGATTTAGATAGACTATATGAAATAAATATGCAAACTGACTTTAGGATGGTTTATGGGATTGAATTATTTGGTGAATAGTTTTCATTTAGAGACAAAGAAATTGTTGATTCTCCAAAGTTTCTCAGTGGCTTTCAATATAACTGAACCCAATATTTTTCTAGATCACCTGGCAGCTTGAGGAAATCTCCATTGAAATTATTCTGCTCATATCTGCTATGAAGGTACTAGATGGTGACAGTTGAGCTTGTAGTTCCATGAATTTGGAGCTCATCCCTAAAAGCTTCATTTAATCTCCAACATTTTTTAACAGATATGTAACAGTCTGGAAAAGATAATCAGCAGATTTGAAAGCAAATGTTACCAATATGATGATGAGATTCAAATACCTTTTTCTATGACAACATCATAAAACAAGACTGCCTTGACTAGTTGGCTGCAGATGGTAATGAGTTAGATGAGGAAAAATAACATTGAGTCCAGATGGATTGGGGAGACTCATTATTGGATTTTAATACCAGAATTATATACAACTGTCTAGATATAGTCATACTCTCTTAGAATGAGAAGATACATAGCTTTGGAGTCTGAACTTAGATAGTTTTGTTTCTTCAATGGAGTTTATAATCAGAAAGACTTTTATTTGTATTAGATGATGTGCCAGCTTCATCAATTCGTAGACAATTATGAGAAAGTTACAGTTAAGCTCCAGATTATTATTTTTTTGTAATTTTTGTATAACATTGTCCTTCTGTATTATTTAGAAATTTCAAATGATCTCTGAAACACCTGTTATATTTTATACCAATTCTGAAATGTTTACAATGGTTGCAAGCTTGCTTTTGGGAACAGTACAATGTGTTATTTGATGGTGATCCATAGGAAGGATTTAGTAGCAGAAACATAATGCTGGTGAGTGTGTAATGCTCTTGACTTTAAAGAAATATAAAACTAAGCAATGTCTAATACATTTCTTGGACTTTGGAACAGTAGATTTTAATAGAACAATAAGTAGGATACCCTGACAGGAGTAACTAATCAGAAAAGGAGCTCAAGATGGGTGGGAGTGCTAAAGGAGATATTAAAAGCATAATTGGAAATGTTTTTAATAGCAGAGAAATAAGGTGCAAGAAAAGTAGTTAATGAATTACATAAAAAGCTTAGTGAAGGTCTTAAAATGGAACACATTGTGTGAAATTGTAGAACATGTATCAGAAAACAAAAGCTAGAAGTGAGCCAAGGTTAATAAAGAATGCAAAGAACAACAAACAGAGTTGTTTTAAATAGATCTAGGCAAAATAAAAGGAAAATTATCAGATATCATCTGCTCGATGAAGAAGACAAATTGCTAACAGATTATAAAGAAGAAATAGAATTACTTAATTCCTACGTTGGTTCAATCAATTAGAATAGAGCTGGAAGGAGGTATTCTATGCAATCCCCTGCTCAAGTAGGAAACCCTATATCATTTCAGACGGATGGCTGTCCACTATTTTCTTAAAAACCTCCAGTGATGAAGCTGTTCCACTGGTTAATTGTTCTCACTGTTATGAAATTTGTCCTTAATTCCAGGTTACCTTTCTCCTTGATTAGTTTCTATCTATTGTTTCTTGTCTTGTCTTCTGGTGCTTTGGAGAATAAGTTGACCCCCCTCTTCATTGTGGCAGCCTCTCAACTATTGGAATACTGCTATCATGTCACTCCCAATCTTTTTTTCTCTCGACTAGCCATACCCAGTTCCTGCAACCATTCTTCATATGTTTTTGTCTCCAGGCCTTTAATTATCTTAGTTGCTCTTCTTTGCACTTTTCTCTAAAGTCTCAACATCCTTCCCCAAAACTGGATGCAGTATTCCAGGTATGGTCTTACTAAGGATTTATAAAGTGGTAGTAATACTTCACATGATTTTGATTCTATGCCTCTGTTTATAAAATCAAAGATTGTTTTAGCTTTTTTGGCTGCTGCTGCAAATTGGTGGCTCATGTTTAAGTGATTGTACTTTAGGACTCCAAGGTCACTCTTTTGAGCCAGGTTTTGCCCAATCTGTACTTGTACCTTTGGGGTTTTTTTCTGCCTAGATGTAAAGCCTTGCTTTTCTCCACATTAAATTTCATGTTATTGGATAGGGCCAATTCTTCAAGTCTGTCATTTTGGATCCTGAGCTTTTCTTCTGGGGTGTTGACTATTCCTGCCAGCTTAATGTCGTCTCAAATTTCCCCTTCTATTTTCTCATCTAAGTAATTTATGAAGATATTGAAGAGTGTACTAGTACTTGTACAATGCATCATAAAGAGATTGATCTCAAAACATCTGGAAAACAATGCAGTAATTATCAGAAGCCATCATGGAGTTAAGTACAAATCTTGCCTGACTAGTTTTATCTCATTTTTTTGATTGGATAACTCCCTTAATAGATTATTGTGATGTAGTAGACATAATATACCTTGTCATGAACAGAAGCATTCATCGTGTTGATTAGTAAGCTTGTTAAGTGTGGGCTGACTGACACTTAAGTTGATATGCTGTTGTCTGTAAAATTAGGCTCAGAGATCTGATCAATGATCTTTCACTGAATTTGAGTGAAATATAAATTAGGATTTCAGAAAGTTTAGTCTTGGTTTGTTTACTCTTCAACATTTTGGTTTGGGTAGAGAATGGGGGAGTGCTTATCAAATTTGCTGATGATATAGAATTGGCTGGGATAGCTAATATTACAGAAGACAGAAATAAAATTCAAAATGCAAAAGAGATCTTGGAATAGTAGTTTATTGCAAATTGAATAAAACAGAAATATGATTTGGTTACAATGAAGACAAATGCATTTTAGGCTGTATCAACAGAAATAAAATGTCCAAATCACAGATATGATCTTTTCATTGTATTCTGCTTCCACATCAAATACTGTGTCCAATTATGAGTGTCACACTTTTGAAGGAATAACCAAGATAATCAGGGAGCTACACACTAAGCTTCAAGAAAAGTTATTGAAATAGCTGACTATGTTTAGTCCTGAAAAAACTAAGTGACAAGAGATGGGAAATGATAGTATTCTTCAAATTCCTCTAAATGTGTCATATAGATGAAAGTTAAGATGCATTTTCATTCCAGAATGCAGCACATGGAATAATACATCACATTATTGGATGACAGGTGGTGATTGAATATGAGAGAGTAAAATAAATTACTAAAGAGGGGATGGAGATTAGATTGTTGGGTTAATTCATTTTGGACTCTCACACTGAGCCAATGAATTCAAGTCCCACCTTAGCCATCCTGGTGACTTTGGGCCTATCACACTCTCTCAGTTCACCTCACCCCACAAGGGTTATTGTAAGAAAAATAGGAAGAGGAAGTTTCATTGGATATGTTTGCTGCCTTGGGTTAGTTGTAAAAATAATAAAAGGGGATATAAATAAATAAAATAAAATAGCTTGATGGTCTGAAAGGCATCTGTCTCTAAAACCAGGGGCAACACCTGTTCTTGTAAGATTTTATTTCCAACTAAGAAAATCTGGGGAGGCTTATCCCTAAAGGCATATGGTCTGTCTGATTATTACTTAGGCTTGAGCTTCCTTCATCTCTGGAGTTCATTTCCCAGTACATGATGGGGACTGCCACCCACTTTGGTCTTCAGGAAGACATTAAAGTATCTTTTTTGATAGATCTATAACAATTCTTTTTTTCTTTTAAAACATTTTATCCCTGTCACCAAAATAATAATTTTGTTCAATTTTACTATGTTTATATAAACTAGGAAGTTCCATCTGTTTTAAACTGGTATTAGACCTCTGGTCTAATGGTTTTAGAGCAGTGTTTTTCAAATGTGGCAACTTTAAGATGCGTGAACTTCAACTCTCAGAATTTCTGGAATTATAATTTAAATATTTTAAAGTTGTCATTTCTTGAAAATCACTCTTTTAGATTATTCAGAGATTTAGATGACTGACTTTTACAAGTAAAATAAACTATAAATAAAAACAGAATATGGTATAACAAACTGCTACCATGTTTCCAGAATTTTTTTTTTTGCCACCAAAAAAGGCACCAGGTCCTATTTTGGGAGAGGATGTCATCCACTGATTCACCTCAGTTGCATGTGTTGGCCCAGGCCCCTTTTTCGCTATCAGAGGCCTTCAGGAACTTCTTCATCCGGCAAGGCTGGCAAGGCTTTCTTGAAGGCCTCTGCAGCTAACAACAGTGCTCCGGATCAATCTGGAGTTCTGTTATCAGCTACAGAGGCCTTCAGGAAAGGCTTGCTGGCTGTAGAAGAAGTGGGCAGAGGTGTGCGACATCTGGCTGCAACTGTCCGAAGTAGTAGGGCAGCTCCACCCCCATCCCTTAATTTTTACTTGTGCATCCTGGAGTGGGCGGGGTCTTAATTAGAGCTTATTTTGGGGCTAGGGCTTATATTGGGCACACATGTAAAAATCTAGGACTTTTTCTGAGTAGGTCGTATTTTCGGGGAAACACGGTAATTCTGAAGGCCCATAGTAATTCTGGAGCAGTGATTAAATTTATTGGCTGCTCAAAGTTAGCCTGTTGTAAGATGGGAAGCCAATAAATGTAATAAATAAAAATTACAAAAATATTAATCAAAGCAATTTTCTTTTAACTAAATTGGCTTATAATTCTGGCAGCTGCCATCAGCATGTTAGCCAGTTTGGGAAGGCTATGCTAAAAAGAATTAGGATTTTTCTTTCTCCCTGGAATCATTTTGGAGTGCTTCTGCCAGATGAAATAAGTTTCACTGAATAAAACAGAACTAGATGGACCCAGAGTCTCTTTTTCATGGAGATGGGCTGTTTAGAAATGTGAAATATAAATAATAAATAAAAACCAGTGCTGATGTTACTGTAACCAGTGTATATAACTGGTCTGGAGATAATCTTCTCATATCAGCAATATAAAGTTCAAGGAACATGCTACAATTCCCATGAGTTTATTTTTCTTCTTTTAAGGCTGCTTTTCCGAGGTCTCATCCCAAATTCTGGAAAGCTAAAACATTTAGAGAACTTCTGTACTATTTGTGTGAGCAGATCTTTTCATGGTTAAATGCAAAACAATTACTTTTGCTCTGGTTTGCTATCAGACGAACAGTAATTTAAATATTTGTGTTTTCCTAAAAAGGCATATCTAATATAGAATCTTACTGAATGGTTGTAAAGCTTGATAGAGGTGCATTTAGGCTATCATCACACCATTCCTTCAGAACAAATTTGATATGATTACATCTGCCCATACATAATTTATTTCTTTTCTGAGAATTGAAATATTCTCCTTGATTTAGGGAGAGATTGATGGGGTATGTGAAGCACTTTACATGGCTTGAAGATTGAACTGCCACATAATGATGTTGCTTCTTGGAATGATTATGGTGATAATAGCATAGTAACCTCCCAAAAGGAAATACCTCATTTAAGAAGTGTTTCATGAACTGCTATATGTAGTAATGGCAATCACAGCATCCTTCTTGAACAAATCTTGCTAGATCCATGTAGAGAAATAATGGTCAGAATCGGAATTGTTCCAGTGTAAATATCTCATTCATAGATAATCAGTACATGATTAAAATGGCTGCCGACTCTGTGGTCCAGACATTTTTAAACATTTAAAGGTAATTCTCCCTGGTAATCAGACAAAAGCAGGGAAAACTATTGCATTGATTACTTCCGATTTTTGATGTAATCTCTGAAAGGTGACTTTGCAGATTTCAACAAAAATATTGTTTGTATATTTAAATTTTTGATAATATAATACTTTTTAAAAAAGACTTTAGAATATTTGTATAATGATTATTTGATTTCTGTACACCACCCAGAGTAGTGTTTTGTGAGTTGGGCAATATAAATTTGATTAATAAATAAGTAAAGGTGCATCAATTTCAGTAGGGGAACAGGTCATATTATATATATATGAATATAACTGTTAGATTTTATATGAGAAGCAATGCCAGTTAGAAAAGAGCCAGAGAGTCATTTGGCCCATCAACTAAGCTGAAAGGGGCTTCATGTTGAAACATGTGCTATTCTTATATTTAAAATATTACATTTATGCTGACTGTTTTCATGACTTGTCCTATCATGTTTTGTACTGTACTTGTTAACTTTTTTATTATGACAAGGTCTTTCAAAAGTTAGAAATAATCTGCATTTTTTTGAATTTCTGGGAGATCATGACTGAAAATGCAAAAAAAGAATATGGAAAAAAACAACCTTTTTGCAAAGATGTTGACTTACTGATTGGTTGATGGTTGATTACATGTGTTAAGTCAGTCTTTACTCCTAATGACCATGTAGATAGATCTTTCCAATAAGATCTGTCCCCAGCCTGGCTCTGCAGATCTTCCAACAGTGTATTGACTTCTGCTGTTACCTAATCCATCTTCTGGCCATCCCTTTCTTCTTATACTTTCTATCATGATCAACTTCTCCAGAGAGCTATCTTTGTATAAAGTGTCCAAAGTATGATAAATTGAGTCTGATCAAAGTAACTCTGGATTAATTTCT
Source organism: Oxyrhabdium leporinum (assembly GCA_032468155.1). Lineage (NCBI taxonomy): Eukaryota > Metazoa > Chordata > Lepidosauria > Squamata > Cyclocoridae > Oxyrhabdium > Oxyrhabdium leporinum. The sequence goes on along the minus strand of JANHFL010002525.1, from coordinate 164,531 downwards.
TTATTTTCCATTGTTTGTTTTCTTGGCTATTGGTGATAGTGGATATCACTAGTCTTCTCCAACATCAAAGTTCAAAAGCATCAATGTTCTTTATATTCTGCTTCTTCAAAGTCCAACTTTTGCTTCCATAGAGTGTCACAGGGCATACCATTCCTTGCATGATTCTGATATTTATAAGTACAGACATGTCATAGCATCTGATTATCTTTTCCAATGCCTTCATTGCTAGTCTGTGGCATACTGCTGGGTGCTTTTTTTGTTTTATTTTGTTATACTTTGTACTAAAAGGTACACTTCAATGTTTTTTCTCAGTTCTACAATGGTTTTTGTACCTGCTGTCATTAGTTTAGTCTTTTTTAGACTTAATCTTGAAAACAATGATTATCTGCTTGAAATCATATGATAGAACTGTTTTATTCCTACTCTTTAGCTTGATTTGTGATCTGATCCAGAGCCAGTCCCTGGCCATCTCTTTGATTTTATAATTGAACTCTTCCACCTCCTAGTCCCAGTAATACAGTCAATTGATTTCTCTGTACCCCATTTGGAGATGTCCCTATGTATTGTAGAGGCATCATTTTAGTTGTATAAAGATGATGTTGGAAATAAAGAAATGATAGGATTTGCAGGAACAGAAATTTAATTATAATTTTCCTGCTTTATTTCTATTTTCTAAGCCATACAGACCAGCTAATCTTATTTCCTCAGTATTTCCAACTTTGGTATACCAGTTTCCAACCTCAGGTGCTGCATCTTGCATGTTCTGTCAAGATGTGTTTCAGATTGAACTTCCAGCTGTATTTCGGATTGAACCTTATCATACAATTCTTCTGCATTGGATAAAAAAGATATTAAACGGTGTTCATGAAGTCTAATAGCTATTGTTTAGCCACTGACTGAATAGTGCCTGAATAATAATATTATCTTTGCTATATTTTTATTGACCGTGAAAGACATGCTGATCTTTCTTTTATTTTTTTAATGGTGTCCTAAGTAGTAAACAGTATCTTCTCATTGAAAGTGTCAATTCTAGTTCATTTCAATTTACAGATGCCTAGGATGTCAGTGTGTGGTAGATTTATTTAATTTTTCCTCTGTTCATGCTTCTATGTTTAAGTTATACAGGGTAAGAAAGGTGATCTTGAGAGAAATATTGAAGAACAATTACCTACGCAAAAGCGTCTGAAATATTTTAAAGCCCTAAGAAATGAGATGATATTCAGAAACAACTCAGGCAACATCTCCCTGATTCATGGCAGTATTAAGGGGTGATGGTGGAAGAGTTACATTACAATTACAGTTGCAAAATTCTGTTCATGTGACCTATTTCAATCAAGCTTATTTCTAAATTCTTTGTAGAACGTTCCCTCAAAGAGCTAATTGTTCATTTGGTTTCTTGGTGAAGTGCAGGGTTGAGCTATGGTCGTCTTCTCCTATGGAGTAAAATGATGCTTTTGTGGTTGTCATTATAGTGATCATCTATCTCCAGCACCTTCTTGTATTGCTACTACCTGATGTAGGTTTTGGTTTGGTTGTATGGGGTATGTGTGCTAGTTTATTACTTATTTGGGGTTAGGGATTTCTTTTTTATTTATTGTGTCAGGGTTCCATCAAAGTTCCACTCGTCCATTCAGCACTCAGACACGATTATATCCAAGTAAGAATTTATTAGAG
>JANHFL010002525.1:146825-162757 GCA_032468155.1 Oxyrhabdium leporinum | reverse complement strand
GATTCATCTACATAAGAAACTTCTTTATATACAATACCATACAGCAGAAATCAGCATACAAAATCAGGAACACAGAAACAATATTCATAGAAGCAAGTCGTTACAGAATAGAGAGATACAGAGGCAAGAGTTACAGAGGCAAAGATCCAAGGACAAATCAACTCTTATATACAGTTCAGCAAGTCTAAGCCATGGCCAGACACCAAACTGTCTCTTATGGCCCCATTCAAACAAATACTAAGTTTCAGTTTCCTTTGGCTGACCTGTTGCTATGTCTATTCAAACATTCACCATTGGCTGACCTGTTGCCATGTCTATTCCAGTTCATAATTACTTCTATACTGACACTTTGCTTGCCAGAAGATTGCAAAAGGTGATCACATGACCTTGGGACACAGCAACCGTCATAAATATGAACCATGTGCTATGTGTCTGAATTTTGATCATATGATCATGGGATGCTGCAACGGTTGTAAGTGTGAAAAAATGGTCATGTCACTTTTTTCAATGATATAGCTTCAAATGGTTACTAAATGAGCAGATGTAAGTTGAGGATTAGCTTTATCTCCTCATCTCCTTCTGTGGACTAAACTAAAGGATTAACTGTCTCTTATCCAACCATTCCCCTGGCTATATCTCTTCCTCCTGTCTCCCAAGATCTAATCTATCAAACTCTACCACTATAGGCAATTGTCAAGGAAGATTGGAATTATATTCCAGCAATATCCAAAAATTTATAAATCTGCCACCTCTGATTAAGAAATTTGTAAATAGAATGTGAGGGTGATGGCCAATATAATTTCAAACATACAAACGTATGTAAATATATATTTAGGGTGTACACACACACACACACACACACACACACACACACATTAATGATTCATTTTCAAACTACCTCCACACCAGTCAATAGACTAGTGAGTATATCAGGTTTAGAAGATTATTGTAGCAATCGATTTCTTCTTGATCCCAGCAGTTGTTTAATTGTGCAGAAATACACAGCATATTACAGATGCACTAACTGAAAGGAACAATCCTTATCTAAAAACAACAGAATGAACTGCAGAAAGACTTTTTTTCTCCAGATAGTTGCCAAAGAGTAACCTTTTGAAAAATGTTATCAGCTTGATTTTGGAAATGATGTAACCCAGAAACCTAACACTTTGAGAGGCAGTGTCTTTATATGGAATAAATGGCAATTGTTTTGAAAGTTTTCAAGACTGAATGCAATCTTCTTGGCAACAAATTACATTGTCAGATTTTTTTTAGCTCAGTGAAGAACAGTAATTTGTGATTTTGAATTTGATGTACTGCAGATGAAAATTACCGAAAATTGGTATTGTGCAGATAAATAAGTAAACAGGCGATGAAAAATATACCTTATGGCATATGACCCACTCAGGTCAGAATTTAGTAGCTGTAAGGGTAGATGGATGATGGAAAGACAGTCTTGCAAATCTCAGTAGTAAAAGAATATTGTATTTCTGCTACCATTTTAGACATTTTTATAAATTGAAGAATAGTAAAGTGTAAGACTTTGATGCATTGCCCACACTTAGATGGCAGATTGTGTGAAAAAGCTGACAGATGAATTATAATTCTTTGTCAGAATGTCTTGTCTTTGATTGAACATTTGTGTTAGCTGAACGTACAGTTGCATAATGCTAATTGTAGCTTTAGAAATCCAGGTTCAGATCTTCAGTCAACTAATAAGGCTTCACTAGATAATTTTTACTGAGTCACTGTCTCTCATCTTAACCATCTTGTAGAGTTGTTATGAAATTGCAGAAGTAAAAAGTATTTTCTATCTTGCAAAAACATATAGAAATTATGCCCATAACAATTACTATGATAAAAAAAATTCTAGTGCACAATTTTGAACCATTGCATTGTAAGCTGTGATTATCAAATGGCTTGAATCCTCATATTATAAATGATTAGAATGATAGCGTTGGAAAAGGACATTTAAGTCATGACTCCCTCCTTAGTACAACCATGGAAATTCAATAGGGGACTAATTTAGTCATCTCCTAATTCTGGGCTTTTGTGTCTGTACAAATGAAAGGAAACTCAAATGAGATAAGGCAAGATGAAAATTTACAAACCATGAATCTCACTGTCATCATCATTACTGTGATCTAATGTCTGTTGCATTCATTTAATCAGTGTGGATCATTTGTTGAAATGATAGCACTTGGGCTTTGCTTTCTTTTTAACATTTTTGATCATGCTGATCCTGTAGGCAGTGGCTTTTCTAATAGGAGCAGCTGTTCAGGTTTTTTTCATGTGATTATCCCCATCTTAGATTTCTGAAAAGCATTTTGTGTGTTCTGAAATGATTGGTAGGAAAAAGTGGCAATGTAGGCTGCCCAGGATCTTTTAAAGGCCTGCAGTGTCATGTCCATTACAACAATTCATGATAAGTTATATTCTAGCTTAGCTTCTGATTGAAATACTCAATTTCAAAAAATAGAAATGATCATTTATATGTTAGACAGATTTTAAAGTTCAAAATGGTGTAGTACAAGTAAATTCTTAAAAAGAACTCAGGGTTCAAATCAAATGTTTAAACACCAACATATTATATTGACAGTGTATTATATTTAATGCTTAGCCAAAAGAGTTCAAGATTCAACTTAACTGTAGATTAATGCTTTATATATAAAAATGATTTGGTGCCAAGAGAAAGAATAGGATTTAATGTTGAATAAATTTCACATTTTCATTGCTCTCTACCGTACATAAAGTAATTACAAAAATTGGCCTAGCTATGAATAACATTTTATGAATATTTAACATATCTAAGAATAAGATTTAAGTATATAAATGAACAAAAATCCAATCATAGTACATAAATACTAAAAACACTCTAATCTGTTGTGCAGTTTTATCTACACCAAACCTCTTTCAGTTTCAAACATAATTAGAGTGGTTCACTTGAATTTATAATTTTTGCAGTAAACTTTAATATTTGTAAAGTAAACTTTCTAATGAATACATAAAATGACTGATGATTGCTTTGGAACCAAGTTCCATTTCTATGATTTCATGCACTATTGTTTTTTTCCCTAATGGATTTCTAGAAAAGAAACACAATAATATTGGGTCAATAGAGATTTCCAGACCACCTGATTTGCTCCTGGATCTAATTATATTTAGCATCTATAAAATATTATCTTAAGTTGCTTTGCATCCATTTATTAGCAGTTATTACTCAGTGCCACTTGGAGATGCAGGATTATATCAACTAGTGCTCCTTTTATTTTTCACGTACAATTCCCTGACCAATTTCTGATTTAGGGTGAATTCACATTAAACAAGAAACCATGACATAGCATTACAAAGACTTTGCATCAATGACCCCCACCTCTCAGGCATTTACAGCGAGAAAGAAAATTGGGTGCTTTTATTTTTTATTTATAAATCCAAGTATGGCAGTGCCTGACTTGGTTGTAGTGTTGAAAATTTTTGGCGAGAGACATCATATATACCTCTGTTGTGACTAGGAAAATTGAAATGTGCCATATTGTCACTCTCAGCTAAATAATTTTATTTCTTTTTAGAATTGAAACATGAAATCCATGTTTGGAAGTTGACAGCACAGAGAATTAATCCTGCAAGCAGAGAAGAAACAGCTGTGAAGTGCCTCTTAATGCAAAAAGTTAGAACTCTAGAGTTCTTGCTAAGGAAAATGCTCAAAACTTTCCACAGGTAATGTCAGGCTCTTGATAGCCAGTCTTACTGAAAACAAGACCTACACTGAATCTTCTTTAGTTTTATCATGTGAAAGTGTTGGGGTTTCCAGGCTTAGCAACTGTAAGATATGTGGACTTCATTTCCCAGAATTTTCCTGCCAGGAGGTTGAAATTGACACGTCTTGCTGAGCTTGAAAAATACTGGATAAAGTTATGAAAATCTCAATACATAGACTACTTTTATTTTAGAGCCCAATTTAAGTCGCATATTTAGGATAATATTTTGTATTTTCTTTCAAATGTCTCTCTTGTCAAACAATGGGTTGCTTGCCCATTTCTTGAAAAACTAAGAAATATGCAAATGTATTTGGATATTTTTCCATTGTCTTCTGCATCTTTACCAGGCTGTGAATAGGCTATCATAAATACAGTAAATAACTTTTCACAAAAGACCTATCAGCAGATTTTCAAGGTAATTGTCTTCATATGTGTGGAAGTGATGCATAAATGTTATGTGCCTGTGTACCTCCAAATCAGATCTAGAGAAAGAGGAAATTGACCTGAGAATATTTAGCTATGGTATAAAGTGGATTGAGAAACAGAAGTCAAAGTGCAGGATGAAATCTGGTTTGATAGAGACTTAATGTGATGAAAAAGCCTCAACAATAAAAAACAAACTTAAAAATATTTTTAATTAAACACATTAAATGTAAATGAGAAAAATATTTGAAAACGTATCTATATTATATACCTCAATAGGAATCCTGCAGCTGCTATAGAGTGTACATTTAATGAGAAATTGAGTTTTCTAGAACCATTCTAAATTAAGCAATTGCTCAGAATTGTATTCCTGAATCTTTTAATTTTGTTACCCCCAACTACAAATATTAAAAAGAGCAACACCATTAAATAGCTCAAGAAATTCTATTGATATTCACTTAGTGAAATATCCATTCTTTTTAAATTCATGAATTATTGGAAAAAAATTATATGAAGGGGTAAATCTCTTTGGGTCCATCCATCCGCAAGATAGTTCTCCAAAACTTAAAAAGAACGAGCCACAATTGGTATTGTCTGAGGAGCTGACAAAAGAAAGATTCATTTAAAAATGAGCCCAAATGAGCCCTATTATTTTTTCCTCTGGTCCATCCCTAGAGAATAGGCAATTGCAACCACTCCATTCTAGGATCTTTTATCTTCCTTCCAGATTATCTGACCCAGCACAAAATATATGCAAACTTTCCTCTATTTCTCAGTAATACACAAACATACCCAGACTGAATGAGTGGAGAGAGCAGAAATACAAACAGAAATGCAACATATCTTTTTGAATAGAGAAGAAAACATAGGTGCTTCCTATAGCCACTATTGATAAAATACTTTAATGTATTATGTAAGTTATATTCTCCATGCATCGCTTATCTTGTTTTTAAGGAGGAAGCGCTGGAGTTAAAAGTATTCACAGATTCCAGATTTATTTTGGAGCATGCTGGCATTTGACTTTAGGAGTAAACTTACAAACAATAGTGTGATAGTGTCAATTTATTGAAGTATTGTGTGAAGATTTTGACTGGACACAAAAAACACAATATAATATAAATAATAAATATAATAAAAAAAATAAAATGTAGCTGATGTTTCATGAGAATACAACCTAGTTGCTTCTGGAAAAATTAATTAGACACGATAACTGAATATGTCACAGATGTCTTATATTTGTAGATAGTGATTCAAAGTTTCAAGGGGCACACCACAAATTTTTCTAAGCTTTTGAGGGATCATGTTGTAATTTATAGATACTGTTCATCACGTCTAGCATTTGCATTTAAGATTCCTTGGAAATGTGGAGAAATTCCAGTCTTTGGAATATTATATTATCATGTATTGTTTAAGATAGATAGATATTGTGTCACTTAATATTAATTGGATATGGATCATAAATATTAAGTATAATTACTCGTAACAAATAATGATATAAGTTCTTTTGCTATTAGTATGGTTTATATATATTTTATTTCAGACAAATTTCACAAGAAGATAAAAACTGGGAAACAAATATCCAGGAGCTCCAAAAAAAGGTAAAAAATTCTGAGAAATGTTAACCTACATTTATAATGTTTTACTTTTCTTAATATTGAAAACAATGCCAGTGCACAAAATCTTCTATTTTGAAATTTTCCAAGGACACAAAAAATAATTGGAGAAAAATTATTTTGAGTCTGAAGTGCACATGTGGGTACTCTTCCTTAGGTCATGTATAAATAACTAAAGCTATTTTAGAACACTTTGTTTGTCTTAAATATCTTTGTCTTAAATAGAAAATGGTCTGTTGCTTTGCATTTCAGAGGAGACAGTACCATTATTTAATTGTAATGTAATTCTTTATTATGCTCAATCTCAGTAAAATCTCAATAAAGAATAAAATAAAACTAAAATAGTAAAACATTAAAACAAAAGCTGGTAAGAGGGGTATAAGGAACAAAACAGACTACAATAAAACAATTCAATTATGTTGCAGAAATCAACTTCTGAGAGTACAAGCAATAAAACAAAAACTGAGTAATATTTAAGGGATGATGTGTGGTGGAGGAAAAATACCACTTTCCATGTAACTAAACCACAGCAGCAGAGTATCTGTGGACATAGTGCCTGTTGTGTATAAATGCTGTTCTGATGAAGGAACTGTAGGAGAAGGACTGGCAGAACCTGGGGCAGTGTTAAAAGAGGTATTAGTCTAGAATCCCTACATAGCCATAAGCAAACTACGTCCAAACTCCCTTGAATTCTGTTGACTGTTATCTAACTCCAAGCAGGTGCTAACCATTAGTTGAGAATATTCCTGTTCATAGGCATAAGTGGCAATAAATCAGTTTAATTGGACCTTCATGTGTGGATCTTATCTTTTGTGCCTAATAGGAACAGATGTGGGGGTTTGGAGAAGAATGTTGAGGGAGGCAGCAAGTGCCAGAGGACAACAAATAGAAAGCACTTATGAGATCTGCTTAACCAAACACCTCAACCCTTCTATGCTGCCTGGCTGAAACTCAGCTCATTGCCTAGTCTAAGAGAGCTGGTTCCTCTCTTCTAGAAAGCTTTCTCCAGAGGGAAGGAAGAGGTCAAAAATTACACACTAAGAAGTTGTTTATATACACACAGCTGAGGCTGGAAGACTTATTTAGACAGAAGAACAAGCCTCAAACTGTTGCTACCAGATCAGTTTACTGCCTTGATTAGACATTTGATATTGAACATTACTTCGAGTTCTAGGCTTGGACAAATGAGGCAGTGTATGTTTTCAAGCATTGTTCTTGATCACTCAAGGAACTGAGGAGAACAAATTTCAGCAAGTTCTTCAGATCTTTGGAATATGCAGTATTTGCTTTCTGTTACTTGCTAGCCAGCTCCCCTCTCTGTAAAGCTATCTGCCTCAGGATGATTCTATTTTTTATTGTTTTTATTATATTTATATGCTGCCATCTCACTGCTAAGCAACTCTGGGTGGCTAAGAACAATATAAAAATACAATATAAAATGATAAGAAACATTAAAAACAGTCAGCAGATAATAACTAGTGAGAAAACTGAGTTTTGGGGGAATTTGATTAAAAGACAAGTTGAAAATCAAGCACAAATACTTTTATAAAAAGCACAATATTAAAGAAAGTGACCCTCATTTTACATGGATAAAGCTGGACTGTATATGGCATTATCTTAAGCTTTCCTTAAAGTTGCTCAGTTAGACTTTCAGCACTTTGAAATATGATAGTAATAAGGTTCTTCTAACTTTTGATACTTCAGTTGATCAAAATATCTGGTTGGGATGATGCTAAGCAGCTGATTGGCCTTCTAAAAATACATCTCTTAGAAGGTTTATCCATGTTATAATTATTGCTTTCCTGCCAAGTTAGATGGATGAAAATCTAATGCTAAAAGATTTTCCTGAAAGATACTATAATACTGCATTTTCTGCTATATAGATCTTTTCTATCTTGTGAAGAAATCATCAGGTGGATGTCATTGTGGATAGTCCTAAATAGTAAAAGGATATACTTAACCAATAGTCAAAGATACACATCTGCAGATCCACTTTGGTAACACTTTGTGGAGAGCCACATTGAGTCCACATTGGGCCGTTTGAAAAAATTTCTTAAGAAAATTTGTACCAATTCTGGTGATGTAGAGTTGCCAATCTGTCATAATTAGATGAGCCATACTTGAGTTGTCATGCTTGGGTTGTTAGTAAAAATTATTCCATAGTTTGTAGAGATAAAAAATATAGCTAGTGATGAGATCTAATGGCTGGTGCCAATTTCTTGGAGTTGTGCAATACATAATTCAGATGGGAACTCTGCCTGCTACATGGTTATGACTCATTAAAGCAGCTGCATCTATTTCCAGAATTGCTTGTATGTACAAAAATCCATCCACATGCTCTGAAACACTATTTCTCAACTGCCTCTAAGATACTGCAGAGTGCTAAAGCATTATTCATTGTGGCGGGGTGGGGGGGCATTTTATATTTCCATTAGCTAATAATTATTTCAAAATGTTTTAAATAAAATATCTGATTTAATTATCTAAATGGAGAGAGAATCCAATCCTTGTGAATTAAAGAAATCCTCAAAACTGCTTTATGCATTAGTGTTGTATATGGAGAACACAGTAGCTTTTTCAGAGCTTCTGGAAAAGAATCCCTAGAGATTGGATATAGATATGTGGTAAACTCTCTTTATAATCTGGGATTTGATGGACAGCATTTCTAACTGTACATTTTAGCTTAATGCTGTTATTAATTTCTTGCAGATCTTCCCTGCAATGGAAGGTTAGGAATAAAGATTCCATTGTAAATTTCTGTTTTTTCTCATTCTTAAAAGTTACTCAGAGGACGGTTTATGGATCTTGAATACAGATAGTTTCCTAAAGTGGAGGTCTATGTCAAAATATTTATTTCATTTGTTTCTAAATGTATGTTTGTGCATGGGGCAAAATCACAGTAAATACTATATCTAATAATCAATGAATAAAAGTAGAAGAAAAATACAGTGTTCTACCTGCATTTTAACCATAATTAATGCAATTTGTCAATAACCTGACATAGTAACTGTTGAGAGGCTGTTTAGTCCTGGAATGTGTGGCTCCTAGTAGTTAAACATTATTAAGGGACTTTCAGTCTGGTGTTTCTGTTCCTGCTGTAATAAGAAAAAAAGCATGAGATCTGATTTTATTTGTATGATGAAAATGAAAACTTCAACTGAGATGAAACACTTGCTGTTGTTCCCAAGATTGTCTACAGGGTTCTACTTGGAAATGTAATACAAATCTCTAAAATCCAAATGTGTTTCATTCTAAATTTAAAATATTGTTTTCACACTTTAGATGTTTCCCCTGCCATTTTAATGAAAAGATATATTACAATCATATTTGGTTCTGATTTGGGAAACTGTATATTTGATGACTATTTCCACTTGATTCATCTATTTTTTCTTTTGAACAGCACAGAATAACAGACAAGTTGCTTCTCATCAAATGCCTGATGGTTTTAGGAATTGTTATTCTCATGTGTTTTCTCAATTCATTCATTCCAGGAATTCATTTAGATCTTGGTAAGCTCCATTTGGATTATTTAATGGTGTTTAAATCTATTCTACTTTTGTAGGAGAAGAGCAGGCAGAGTTGGGGGCAGAGTTAGGTGCATTGTTAATTTAGAGTCGTTGTCTTCCCACAAGTGCTCCAAGCCTTACTCCTCCTGAATTCCATTGACACTTATCTGTGCCAATTTAGTGTTGAAATTTAGTTGACCAGATTCTTATGTATAGGCTTGAATGAAATCTTCTATGCTGCAAATGGTCCTGATTTTTTGCGCCTGACAACTTTTAAGTGCAGTGCTCCATGCAGGATTGTGTGTGTGTGTGTGTGTGTGTGTGTGCTTGTGTATATGTATATTCATAGTCATAATTCCTATACACTTCAAGACTATGTAATTCTATATCATTTGTTGAAGACTTGATGGTAAATTTCTTATATTGCATTATAAAATATTTAACTATTTTTTCTCTGGTTTTTCCTGTTGCTGGGGTCTTGACAATCATATAAACCAAGGGTGTCAAATTCAAGGCCCGGGGGCTGGATCTGGCCTGGGGGTGTGTGCTTAAATCTGGCCTGCGGGGCTGCCCTGGAGACAGTGATGGACTGGCCCATGGTGCCTCTGCCAGCAAAAACAGAGCTTGCGAGGGCTGTGCGTGCCCCCCACCAAGATCCATTTTTGCTTATTGAGGGTTGCAGGAGGCCGTCGCAGCTGAAAATGGAGCTTGGAACCCCATTTTCGCTGGCAGGTTCCCCCCTGACATGAATAACATCATGTTGGCCATGCCCACCCCACCCCCCTGAGGTCACAGAACCCCGATGTGGGTTTCAATGAAATCAAGTTTGACACCCCTGACATAAACTATAATTGAAATATAGTTTATATATTGTGCTACTAGTACCACAACTGCTCTAACTTTAAAAAAAAAAGGAAAATAAGATTCTTTTTCTAAAGTTCTTGGTCTGGATTTGTATGGATTCTTAATAGAGGTAGATTTTGTTCAATGATCTTTTAAAGAATGTACCATAGGTTGGATTGAAGGCGTTTTATATAATACTTTAGACTACTCTACATAACGTGGATTGCAGAGGACACTCAAGAATACATTTTTTTCATGTATAATTTTAATTTTCTGTGAATGCATGTAAAAGAGAGCCTAGCCTTTTCTCTGCATTTCAGAGCAGTGTCCTAGTTATCTTCCAAACTGATATTAGCTGCAGTAGAACCCCGATTAAGAAAGGGGGCTTAGTAGAAACCTTATTGTCCCTCCTAATCATAGCTAAAAGGCTTAGAGGCCTTTCCCTATGCAGTGAAATCTCAAGACCTGGATATAATGGGCGTTGCATGGAATGTACTAGTTTTCATAATCAATTAACTTGATTTGCTTAATTACATAATTAAACAAGAGATCCAAATTTCAATATACAAATAATGCAAATTGACAGAAATTGGGTGATTGCATCATTTACACAATGATATCATTAGGCAAACAATGCAGATTGCAGGGCACAGTTACCTACTCAATGCCAGATTCTATGAATAATTGACATTCCACCCCACAATAAGTGAAAATGAGTTTTTGCTCTACCACAATTCAGTTCTAGTTAGAGACTGATTTTAGAAGCAGAAAATTACAGAGGAAAATCCAAGCTCAGGACCTAGGAACATGGAAGTGTGCTTCTTTTTATATGGTTTGCCAGCCTTGAAATATACGTTTAGTAGCAGCTGCAATATTTAGTGACACAAAAGTAGTACTGCCTTTATTTTTAATGAAATGCAACTGTGTTAATATCTGCTGATCAATAGAATATGTTAAATGTTTCAATTCTAAAGCATGGTTTGTCAGGGCTAGCAAAAATATTTTAAGTATAGAGGTATACATTTGAACCTGGAAGAGGTTTTGACTTGTTTTTGTATTAAATTATTTTTGTTAGCAGCTTTGAATACTTTTTATCAGAAAAGCAAGATTGAAATACTTTAGTTAACTAATTTTCAATACATTTATGCTAAGAAATTTACACTGCTACCACTTAATTCAGCCTTTGGAAGAGAATTACTTCTACCTGTGGAAATGTAGTAGATTAGCACTATGTCCTAGGTTTTAAACTAAATATACTTTAAAATTCTACAAAGCTTGCAGTTCTTTTAACATTAAGGCCTACATCTCCGCAGCTGGTTACCATTGGTATCAATTTAACTTCTCTTATCAACATCCTAGTTTTAATTTGATTTAAAAGTCATTCTCTTCCCCAGAGAACTATGTTAGCTAGATTTTTTTTGAGAAGAACAGACCTCACAAACCTGTAAATGCAAAGGATATTTAGGAGAAATCAGGGGAATTATATCTTTGCAACTGAAACAATGTTTGCATGTTGGAAATGAGTTTCTTTATGCATGTGCTGCCAAAATATTCTTTTTCTATTGATAGTGACAGCAGAGAGGGCAGTGTGATGAAAATATTGTCTTCTCCTGATGCATATTTTAAAGATGAAATAGAACTTTAGCATAGGAATGGAAGAAAAAAATAATTTATTTTAGATTTGAGCACCATCTTATCTAATTGCATATTTTCAAATCAATACATGGATCAAAACTTAATTATTTTTGAAAAATGCAGATTTTCAAATTTTGTTAAGCCCTTTGCCAATTAAAAGAAATATGTTAGGAAAAAGTCTATATCATGGGCAATAAATCTCAGCAAGGAAAGAAGGATGAAATATGTGTTGTGGTATAATAAAATAAACCCTCCCATTTATGGTGAAATTTTAAAGGTGACATTGGTTTGTGTCAAAGGCTAGGATATACTGTAGGTTTCATCACATCTCCCATGAATGTTTATGCTCTGCACAAAATGCATATAGTCAATGAAAATGTGTTATGCTAAAGAAACTGTGAAACCAGCTGAAGGAATTTGACTCTTCTGGTGGGATCCAGAAGAGAGCCTTCTTTACTGTCACTTTGGAACATGCTATACCTCCCAACCCCCGAGGTGAAGCAATCCCCCTTCTTCTGGCCTTCCAAAGAAGTGTTAAGATTCTGCCAATTGGCATGGGGAATTGAAGACTGATATGAGACCCTTGGAATGGCTGGTGAAGTTTGGGTGCTCTCTTTAATTTTTAAAACACGTAATATTGTAATTTTAGCTTTATTCTTAACTCTGTTTTAATTCTGTTGTATTTATGCTTTTGTACCACACATTTTAATTGTAAACTGTCCAGAGTCTTGCTTCGTCATAAAAAGGAACTGAGAAAAACTACAATTTGATATACTTGCAAAAGTAAGAAATACAGTGGTATCTTGGTATTAAACTGCTTTGAAACTCATCACATTTATACTCAATGCATTTTGATGTAAAATTTTTGTTCCAGTACTCATCATTTGTTTGGTACTCAATGCACAAGCTAGAACTTGTCAATGTTGGCTACCTTGTGATTCACTAGATTATTCCTTAAGGAAAAAAATGTTTGGATCTCATCATTTTGACTACTCATTGGACTTCCCTGAATTAACAATGAGTACTGAGATACCACTGTAGAGAGAAAACAAAATTGCTAGATTTGCTCTCCATAATGCAGCAAATTATCAGAAAAATATTTCCAAATTAGACAAAAGTTATAAACATATTTGCCCTTGCTAAAAATATTATAGGACTTTTGTTGAAGAAGTCTGAGAAAAGGAGAATAAGATTGCATGCAGTAACTTATGTGAATTGCTCAGAACTTGCATTGTTTGAGATATACAAAGATAGCAAATCTGGTTTTCAATCCCCATGACAATTGTGTGGATAACTGCTTGGACAAACACAATCTTGACCTGTCCAAAGCAACAATTTATTCCCAACAATTATGAATATTATACTGTACATGTAAGTGCTTACTGTAATCTATCATATTAGAGGACATCAACTCTTGTTAGCCTATGCTTTAAGTTTATCCCCTGAACACTTTAAAATATCTTACTTTATTCAGTTTAATATTTAATTTCTTTACAAAAGGATATTATTGCCAGGACTTTCAGTAACATTAGGTTGAATTATTCAGATTAGTAGATTCTGGCTTTATTGTTATTTCTTCAGAAAGCAGTTGGCATATTTATTGATTTATTTACCTAAGAACTTTTTTAAAAGCTGGAGAAATTAAGCACTCTAATTGGAAAGAGCAACAATAGAGCCCTTTTGGCATACTCTCTGCCTTAAATGAATAACACTGAATGCATTATGCAGAGCACAGGCGATATTGTATCTTAATAAGCAAACAACTACAAAATGGCAGGATTTGCACATGTAAGTGCTTTTTAGTTTTCAGTTTTGTTGCTGCTTGGACAGCCATGCAGGTTAGTTAGATTTTGCAGTAATTTCCCACAGTTAAATGAATGAACATAATAGACTGATTGCAAAGTAGCCATGTGTGACCTTTTCCTGAAGCCCTGTCTAGCAATGATAAAATGTTTACATTACTCTTGGGTGTCTCATGTGCTCAACTAGAAATTACTTCTGAAATTTCAAAATGAGGAATAGTGAGAGCTGTATTAGCTTGTCCTTATTAAAATGACTTCACTATTAGGGTCTATATTTTATCTTGTTACCTACTCTGCATTATTTGTAAGGTAACATTGGGATATATATTTAAACATATATTGATGTAAGGCTAAGAATCTTTTGCAGTGAGCTGTACATGCACAGCCATGCCTCTGCATGCCATTTTTTCTATTCATTGCAGACAGAATAAGATTGGTTTGCAAAAACAATATGCCTTAGCAAGAAAAAAGTTCAGAATTGTTGCTGAACTTCTTCAATAATTGGCCTTTGTTTCCAACCACACTGATGTCAGAAAGGCTACTTCTGTGCCATGACATCCTCCTCCTCTTTTAATGACCCCATAATCCTTGTGGGGTGGAGTCTGGGCAACTGAATGGAGCTGCGTGTTTACTGGCCGGATGCCCTTCCTGTCGCCAATGTGGAGCTTTTTTCAGCAGATATATTCTCAGTGTGCCCAGAGAGAGCAATATCTGCCTTTACGTAGGATCAAACTCACGGCCTCCTGATTGTGAGGCGAGAGCTCCACCTCTAGGCAGCTGCACCACTCCCATTCTGTGCCATGACATCCTAGCAAAAATTATGTGATTATGTCATGATGTCCAATAAACATATGAGTTGTATATTTGCATAAAGAAATTGTCAGGCTTCTGTCCTTTATACTCCTTGCCCATACAAACAAATGGAAGTTATTAATCTGAAATCCCAAGAACATGTCTACTCAAAATATTTCAAGAAGCAGCTAATTATATTTATTCTGAACTCTTTTAAATTCATGGCAACTATGCTAGCAGTAGATCAGATAATGAACCAAGTCAAGCCCAGGTTAAGCTAATTTCCAAATTTTCTTTGCTTTGCAATGGATTTCCATTCTTTTACTATGAAATCAGTACCATTATGCTCAATGGCTTTTTTTTTCTTTTTTGGAATTAGTCTTAACTCTTGGTGACTTCATGGACAGGTCCAGTGGTGAAATCTATTTTTTTTCACCACCGGTTCTATGGGCGTGGCTTGGTGGGGGTCATGTGACTGAGTGGGTACGGCCAACTCAACGTCACTCACAGCAAGGTGGGATGGTGGCACCTTGCTGTGAGTGACGTTGAGTTGGCTACGCCCACCCAGTCACATAACCGATGCTGTAGAGACGGCGATACTGACTGCCTGCAGAATGCAGGCAAAAGGTTAGTCTGAAAAAAGGCAAAGAGGTGATGGCTGGAGGCTTCTGGTGCTGCTTTTTGCTGGCCCGAAGGGCCTACAGCCATCACTTCTTTACCAGCCGGAATGGAGCCGGGAGTGGCGGCTGGAGGCTTCTAGCACTAGCAAAGAGGTGGCAGCTGGAGGCTTCTGGCACCGCTTTTTGCCAGAGCAAAGGGCCTGCAGCCATCATCTCTTTGCCGGCCGGAACGGAGCAGGGAGTGATGGCTGCAGGCTTCTAGCGCTAGCAAAGAGGTGGCGGCTGGAGGCTTCTGGCGCCGCTTTTTGCCAGAGTGAAGGGTCTGCAGCCATCACCTCTTTGCCGGCCAGAACCGAGCTGTGAGCAGCCGCAGCCTGTCCCATTATGATTCCTCCCCCATGCAGCGGCAGCTGGAGGCAGGAAAGCTCCGGGAACAGGCAGGGTGGTCATCTGGCCCCTGCTTAGGTGCCACGGAGCTCACCATTGGGCTCAGTGGGGTGGACTGCTGCGCTGCAAAGGAGAGGTCGGCTTGAGGGAACTACAAGGAGCAGGGGAAAAGGAAAAACCCCCTTCCCTCGTGCCAGCCGCTCCATTGCCTGTTTGGCCATTGCAGCCCCACGCCATGGAGCTTTTACCCCCCAGATGCCCTCGCTTTCACCCAATTCTCCAAGCATTTCTTTACCTACCTTATTTCCAGCTCCATCACATTCTCCTTGAAATTCACTCAATCAATTCCAACTTCATGAGATCTTTTCCTTTCATGAGAAGTTTGAATTGATTGAACTTTTTTAAGGGAAACTTTTTGTTTTCCTGCACACGATGGTGAGAAGGATAAAGAAATGCAATGGAGCTGGAAATAAGGTAACCAAAGAAATGCTTGGGGAATTTTGGGAAAGCGAGGGTATCTGGGCGGTGGTGGGTGGGGAAAACTCTTCTGCCCACA
>JANHFL010002525.1:130050-146725 GCA_032468155.1 Oxyrhabdium leporinum | reverse complement strand
GCGGGGTGGGGTGAGCAGGAGGTGGGGCAAGCAGTGAGCGGGCAGGCAGGGGCGTGGCCAGCCAGAGGCGATATTTGCCAATTCTCCAAACCAATCAAAAGTTTCCCTACCGGTTCGGCTAGATTTCACCGGCTAGATTTCACCTCTGGACAGGTCCACATGGTTTCCTCGACAATATTGCAGAAGTGATATACCAGTGCTTGTTTTTTAGTTTCCCAGGCTAGGACGGAGAGAACATCACCCAGCTGGCTTACATGCCCAAAGGATAACTGGAATTTGGGTCCTTTTGTTCTTGGTCCAGCACCTTAACCATACTGGTTTTCTCAGTGGGTGGCATTTATTTGCATGAAAGCTTGTTCAGGATGTTAGTTTCCAAGTAAGCTGTTTATTCCCCAACAAGACAGAAGTGCAGCAGAGATTCTGTGCATCCTTATTTAATATGATTATCACCTATTATACTTAATAATGATAAATAAACAGGTAAAGATCTGGGCAATTAGTTGCTTCAGGTGCTAACTCTTACTGTTTTCTATTTTTTTTCATTAGTAAGGCTTTCCTTTGTTTCTGGATGAGTAGGCAAAATAAAATTTGGAGTCTGGCAGGATTTCAGTTCAGGAGGTTTAAAGAGATGGGTGGGAGTTGGAAGGGGATGTATATTTAATTGGGAAGCAAATCTAAATGTTATTTGAAATTTGTTATTCTTCTTGAAAACCTTGCTTGAATTAGACTGCTGAGATTTGAATTCTGCCCTGAACTTAGTATGAAAATGTTTTCCCCATATTTTGCCTTTCTAAAGCTACTTTAGTCCTTTCCTCCCCATAGGGAAAAATAATATTTTAGAAGATTTCAGAGTGCAAAGTCTGTACAGAAAATCCTTGTGCTGCACTTTTCAATGATCTCATGGGTAAATATAGTCTGTTGTGTAGCAGTATAACCTTACAACCTGTTGACACCATAATGTTTTTTTTAACTGTGCCTGCAAGCAGAAGCAATTATATTTTACGGTGAAGCTCCTAATTACTGTAAGGACAATGTAGTAAAATTGGCAGTCACAGGAAAACAAAATATTATGGCACCTTGCTCTACACCTCATGTAAAAACGGATCCACTTCTGTTTACTAAATAGGATTTTTTTTATCACACTGATCATTCTGTTACAACAGTTCATTTAATGACTGTACAAAGTTACAACAGCACTGAAAAAAGTGGCTTATGACCGTTTTTTACACTTAAGTGTAAAACATTGCAGCATCCCCATGATCACGTGATCCCAATTCAGATGCTTGGCAGCTGTTTCATATTTATGACGGTTGCAGTGTCCCAGGGTCATGTGGTCCCCTTTTGCGACCTTCAGACAAGCAAAGTCAGTGGGGAAGCCAGTTTCATTTAACCGTGTTATTAACTAAACAACTACAGTGATTCACTGAATGGTGGCAAGAAAGGTATTAAAATGAGGCAAAACTCACTTAACAAATGCCTCACTTAACAGCAGAAATTTTGGTCTCAATTATAGTTGCAACTTGAGAATTACCTGTATTTTATAGTTGAACCCTACATTTCCACTTCTGCTAGATTCCTTGATTGTTAAATCTGAGAATAAGCATAAATTTATAGAGCCACAGCCCACAAAATATTAAAGAAAGTGTATCACTTTTTGTATAACGTTGTGTATCGATGCTGAATGAACCTCAGCAATGTTTTGCTTTGGCAAAAAGCTCTGTCTCCTTTTAATAAGGATCACAGGCAGAATCAGTACAAGCTCCTACAGAATATTTGATGAAAATTTCATGTATACAACTACCATAACATTGAAGGTTTTATTTCAACCCCCTTTCCCAGTATTTTGAACAGGAAAGGTTGAGTTATATACTCTTTTTATTTTTGATCTATTACTGAAATAATTTTCAAACTACATTCCAGAAAAGATATTTATATTTAAAAAGACAATGCCATAGAAACAACACATAGAGTCCAACAAATAATTTATGGCATTATTTTTAAAAATGCTGTTTAAATAAAGGTGCTCAGAACTAAATATTTTATCTGCAGTGTATCTTTGTTTGCTATCCTGGAGAATTGATTCTGGCAGTGGCATCTATGACAAGGAGCACTCCAAACCCAGCAAGATGATGGATAAAATATCATGTTTTACTTGTCCTTTTGGAACTTACATGTGTCTTTAACTCAGGTATAAAATGAGGAAACGGGAGGGCTTGTACGACTGTTGAAGCTAAATTCACATTTTCTTATTAATCATGCCAGAAAATGGAGCTAGATTACAAAGTCTTAGAAACTGGATAAACAGTTCTCATTGATTTGTGAGTTCATTAAGGGAAGATGTGAGTTGTTTGATCTCCTTGTTTATAGATTCCTCGGCAGGTAGACTGATTCTTCACTTAAGGCTGGAATATCTACCTGGACTTTGTCTATTATATTTTGGAAAAGTTTTTCTTTTACAGACATAACTCTGATTCTGTTCCTTCAAAATGCAGCAATAGTCTTTACAGGTAGACTTAAAAATGAAAGACTGATGATCACTACAATGATCACTGTGTCCATAACTGTCTTATCCAAAAAGAATTGGATATTCTTGTGTAGTTGGGGGTCTACCTTAGCTGATATGGTAAAGATAAATAATGTCTTCAAGGTAGTGACATCATTTGTCCAGTCCAGAAAATACTGCCAGACCTTGGATCAGTAGGTGCAGAAGATGTTATTGACCAAAAGAGTTGGATTTATCTACAGATGGTGGTGATTATCCCCTTTAGCAGTTTCCTCAAAATACTCACCCATGTAACATTTCAGTCACTATAATATATGGATTGTACCTGCTTCTAGAACAACCTTCCACAATTTGCTACTTTGCAAATGAGTTGGACTTCAATGTAAATAATCTTCCAGCCAGCATATTATCTATCATTGTTGAATGATGAAGTTGAAGTTCAGTATATTTAGGGAAAAAATGGCTATTTTAGGACTTTTCTTTGGGTTCTTTATTTTTATGCCAATTTTTGGGACATTACTGTCCCATTGCACTGGATTGCCTTTGAAAATACCCAAATTGTCCCTGCTAGTAACCATGTTATTTTTATTTATATTTGTTGTATGCCAAGTACATTATGACTTTGTGGAAAGTATCATTGATTTTAATAGATTACTATGAGCATGTATTGAATATTTTCATTTAAAAATGTTTATTTCATATTATAGATAACTATTCAATTTTAGTTGGATTTTGAAACTCAGTCTTGATTGCATTCAAAGAGGAATGAATACACTAAGGAGGCTTAAAGATTATTTTGAAAGACTGCAGCTGCTGTTATATTCTTTTGTTTCTTTGCATCCAAATTTTATTCTTTTGTAATATACTGTCTGAATATTTTCTTTGAGAAATTCAGCTTTTAGTAGTCATTCACATAATATTTGAAGAAATATCCCATTAATATTTCCATTAATAAAGAATCTGCAGTGCCTTAACACAAACAAGAATAAAAACATAGGAACCACTTTTATAACACGCAATAGGTGTCCTTTGAATAAGTTCAGTATACACAAATTCTTAAGGTATAATATTCTGGTTGTAGAATTCCTCTTTTTCTAACTCAGAATGGTAACTGAAGAACACAGAATCGGGTATGGTCCATAGAAACAACCACTGTCAATAGCTGTGGAGAGGTATTTTGTTATTCTGTCCTTTAGCTCAGGATGGAATCCATTTGGAAACATGATACCTTGCCCCTTTTGAAGGAAATCTAGAAAAACTTAATCTCAGCATTAAATTTTACATTTTTTTTTTCTAAATTCATATGGTAAAAATGGGAGTGAAATATAGATTGCTCTTCTCACATAGGATGATTAATTTACAATTATCATGTGAAGTTAGTCTTGTAGTAAAGACAGCTATATTATTGCATAAATGTGTTGTGATGTTTATTTTGCACAGCTGGAATTTTCAGCATGGACTAAATATTTCTGGATCAAGATATTTTTTTAAAAAAATAGAATACCAGATTAATAGTCATAGTCAAGCCTGATTATTTTTTAGTATGGCCTTGTTTTGAATTCTCAGTGTTGGATTCACATCAGGAAGAAATAAAGCATTGGGCTACACCGCAAGTTTACAACTAGTTTATAAGCATTTTTTTTAAAAAAATCCTGGGTATTATCCTTTATAGGACATGAAAGAAAGTAGAATATGGAAAGAATGATATTAGAAAAGATCCATCTATTGAATTACTTGAGATATTAAAGACACATAAGCTATACCCTGGGGGAAAATAAGTTGCAAGCTTAATCATGATTATGTGCTATTCTACAGTATAAATACGTTTTTAATATTCCTGTATCCAAAGGGTATGTGTACTGTAGATTTGCACATAGCTGGTTAAAATGGACTCAGTTATGTTCATGCTAACTTTCTTCTCTTTTTATGTAGGATGGATTGCTATGTTGGGAGCTGTTTGGCTTCTTGTTCTAGCCAACATTCATGATTTTGAAATGATTCTGAACAGAGTGGAATGGGCAACCCTCCTTTTCTTTGCAGCATTATTTGTTTTAATGGAGGTAAGATAAAGACATTTTAAAGACTGTTTAAAATCTTGGTGAACTACTTTCTTGAGTTGGTTTTCAATCAACTGAAATATAGATTGCTCTTCTCACGCAGAATTATTAATTTACAATTATCATGTGAAGTTAGTCTTGTAGAGAAGGCAGCTTTATTACTGCACAACTTCTGTGTTCTGATATTCGGTGGTTGGAATTTTCAGGTATGGACTAAATGTTTCTGGGTCAAGACATATGAATTAGGAGCTCTTTGTATAAATATGCTGTCAATAAAAGAGTGTAAAGAACTATTGTTTTGTAAATACAGAGAGGTGAAATCTGTCATCTCCAGTCTATATGTTTCCTATATGGTGCAGCATAGAGGAAGGATCACCTTATGTCCTGCTTTTCTTCTGTTACATACATAAAAAGGTTAAGGCTGGCATAACCAAGGATCATTCCCTTTGGGAATATCCAATGATACTATGATGTCTTTTGAGAAACCATTGATGTAAATGCTTGCCTGTTGTTCGTGCTTTCTCTCTCATTTTATCTGTTAAATATTCTGAGTTTAATAGAGTTATAATTTTGCTAGCTATACTGAGTGGCTTGTGTGCTTGATCTAATCAGGATATAGGGATTGAGTGCCTTGACTGTGTGCTGGGCGCAAATTAAATTGGTCATTATTCATGTTAATTTTTCAGGATTAGTTCTGATTTGCTTTGAGATTCTATAATACTCAAGATATGTAACTTTTCATGTGGCCTCAGTATATTTCCAATGCTATGTTTTTGAGCATAGGTTCCAGAACGCTACCCCAAAATTGTGTAGCCCTCAGCCTGAAGCAAAGTGACCTATCCCTTCATTCCAAAATTGTGTGAATTAAAAGAAGGAAAAGGAACATTTGGAAATTATTCTCCAGATACTTGTAACTATTATTACCTACTCTCAGCACTGAAGAGGAAATCCTGATATACAGGACATTGGGATCCTTAAGATAAGATAAGATAACCTTTATTGTTATTTTTTACTGTGAGCACATTGGCCCACATTAAAAATGAAAATTTTAAGGATAGGGCTTTACTCCTTCATAGAATGAAGATTCACTATTCATATTACAGCAAGTAATCTTATGTAAGGGAAGATCTGGTAAATCCAAGATCAGTGCTAAGATTTGTCTTTCAGCTGTGTCCCAAATAGCAAGCTTTTTTACTTTGAGTTCAGTGAATTAAGCAAATCTTCATCTGCATTTCTCCTGGGTGCCGTGTTTCGCATTTCAGTGTTTTAACTGTGTAATCAAAAGTAAATTCAGAGAGGCTTATGGAGAGGAAAATAAGATATAGAATTTAGCTAGGTTTAAGAATCTTAGAAAGAGAAAGAATGAATACTTTCATCCAGTCGTTATCCAGCCTAGAAAATTCTTTTGCTGATGGATAGAGTAGGGTAACTATACGGAAAAATACATTGTGTGCCCTATGCTCTCCTACGGGATGAAATTAGTACAAGTCATGCCACAATGTTTTGATCATTGTAAAGAATAAGTACCGTTGCCCTTTGTAAAACTCTTTAGATAGTAAATAGACAACCCTTTGACCCATTCTGTCACTCTTTGAGAGAAAAGTAGTACAGTCTAATGTGAACAGAATGAACATTAAATTTTGAGCTGACCATATTTTCTTACCCCAATGCTGGACAGTCTTATGATAATCTAAGAAGAGTATATATTATACATAGAAAAATTGTAGTGGCAAATGAACTTCAATAGTAAATCAATATTTACCTACCTAAACAGATTGACCACGGGTGGGCCAAAACAGTGGGAATAAGAGCTACTTTGGACTTCCTGACAGTTTCCCAATGAACTTTGCTTTCTGGCAGGGAGTACTACAGCCTGGGTTTTTTATCGCATTCTATAAATAGCAGAATTTATGTATCTCAATTCAAAAATTGCTGTGGTATAATGCACTGTTTGGGCTAACCTGAGGGTACAAACAGACAAACAGATAAATACAATGTGAGTTTTTACAGTGTATGTACGTTGTATATGGTAAATTGTACTTCTCCCAACTTGTTTTACTGCTAAATGGATTAAGCTCCTGAACTGATAGGATTACAACATTCAGGGTAAAGGCACTTCTATGAAATGAATGAAGAAAAAAGTTACTATGTTAATTTGAAAGACACTTCAGATCTCTATAAATTCACAAAGTTAGCAGCATTGGAGTGCTGAAATTTGTTTTTTTTTTAAATTCAGGTGTGCTTATAGTGAAACAGGTGCAATTCTAGGTGTCATTTGTCTTCAGTTCAATCAAAAATCCTAGGAAAGGGCAAACTTCTGAATACAAGTAACAGTGGAATAACTAGCAAAAATTTTAGGATGCAGTAATGATTTTTAGACAGTGCCAAGTCAGAAATCTTACATAAAAGGAAGAACCCCATATGCACATCCAACTAAGTTAATCAAGATAAATTTACCTATTCAGGTAGAGGTACACATAAGGGTGTTTTTTTCAGGTGGGATAACAGCATGAAAAAATAAACTCAGAATGTAGATCCCAATCATAGTTGAGTAAATCTTGCAGGTGTATTGGCTCTTCAAGCCTAATTTTCTTCTCGAATTTTGAGTATGCCACACTCAACTTCTCTAACCAGCTGAGCTACACTAATGACTTTTATCCAAATTGTTTCTCTGCAGAACTTATCATAGCTCCAACTGTTCTGTTGTTTTTATTGCCATGCCTCGCTGAGTGTTCATCTCTTCCCATCACAGGGAAACGTAGAAATAAACTTTAAAAGATTGGAACTGCTATAGTAGAAGCAGAGGTTATTTTTAGATGATTTTTGTATATAGCAGTAGACACATACGATTTAAATGCTTTTCCTTTTTACTTCTGGATGGAGGCACAGTTGTTTCCATGCAGTACTTCCATCACATTTTGACCATTGCAAACTTGACAATTATTCTTGGTTTATTCTCTTTATACCGGTATCTGAGCCCGAGAGACCACACATTCTAAGAAACTCATTGTGGGCTTTATACTTGTTAATGCACATCTAGGTGGCAGTGTACATTTATTAGTTTTTCATCTATGTGTGTTGCAATAAAATGGGGATGCTGTGGGCCAGCTCAGCCAAGGAAAGATGGCTGGAGGGGACCAGGAGGTGCGCCTTCTTGGCTGTAGCCCCAGCCTTCTGGAACATTCTTCCTTTGGAACTCAGGATGGCTCTGATGTTAGCCTTTTGTAAGGTTCTAAAAATATGACTATGTGCAAGAGCCTGGGGTATTGAAGAATACAAAAGGCACTGAGCGACTTAAAAAAACTGGAAAGGTCTCCATAGGTCACCTTGCAATGTAGACTTGCATAGTTATGATAGATAATCTTATGTACAATGAAGAAAGCCCATCTTTGAAATGCCAAGAATTAAATTGGAGTACCTGCAATATCAAAAAATATTCTCCATTTGCTTGTGGGCAGAAGAAAGGTCATCAATATTATTTTCATGAAGAAAGACTATGGACAAAAGTTATTGTCTGCAGTTGGCAAGAGACACATCAAATGTTAATCCAAAATAAGTAAGCAGATTTTGGATACTGATCATTAATTTCTACCTAAGAGAAATTTGACCAAAGGCTTTGCAGAGTTGCTAAGTTTTCTCTATGGGATTAACTAAACTGCGTATGATGACTGAAATAAATTGGAATATAGCAAAGAAGAAAATTTCTCTCAAAAAAGCATGGAAATTTGTAAAGGAATATTTAAAATTAGTTGGTAAATGACTTACAAACTGCAGATCACCTGAAGAAATAACTTTTAACTCTATGGTATATTTTTTTTGCCATGAAATACTGTTTAAAGACTTGTATGTTTAATTTTTTCAAAAAACTGGAGAGAATATAGTTCCCCTTGAATCAGGCCAAGGAAGGGAAATTATAAGTAAAATATAGTTTAATTTTTCACAATACCTCAAGAAATAAATTTAGTTAAGCAGAACTGTCTAAGATAGTTTCAGAATTAGAACTGCATGCGATTTTCTGGTAAAAATATTAAGAGTTTAAACAGTAAAGCAATGTATTTGCTTCAGGGGATCTGATTTGTGAAACTTGAAATTTAAATCTAAATAGGAATAAAATTTTGCATCGCTATCTTTTGATTAAGGGTGATTTACAGTGTAGCATGTTCTAATATAATCTCAAATCTATTAATCTGTATAAATTTTTGTAGCTGGGTTACATACTGTATTGTGAATGAATAGCTCGTATCAGGAACAATATAAATTGGGATAGTAGTAATAAATGCTCAAAGGTGTTCTAGACTTTATTACTTCCTTGATTAAGCCATTTCAACAGTCTCATTTCTCAGTTCATCTATTTTAGGTCTTACTGTTTTAATAGAAAAGAATATATATAGCTCAGGGTTGAACTGAGGACTGATGATGCTACCTAGGTGGGTAATGAAACATCTGCAAGCAAATAATTAAGTTCAGAGATTATTAAGGACTTAATCTTACTGTAAATAAAAATTTTAATTCAAAATTCTAGGACAGACTTGCCTCATAGGATGAAAAGAGAGTGACAGCAAGAATCTTCTCCTGCATTATTCAGATATTAAACATGTAGTCAGGGTTCCAAGTAATAGATCCATGGCAAGCAAGACTCTGGGGCAGTTGAACTCATCAAATAATACTTTTATTGGAAATATCATATTGGCACATATCTGGTGAAAACCGACTCTGAAAACTCCCATGGTTTTCACCTTATTAAAAATAAAAGGTTTTCTACTTTCTCAAAACAATCAGTCATATGATCCAATCACTGTGCAGTCTGACAACTGGGTGGCATCACTCTGCCTTCTTCCGACCAGGTGTGAGAATGTCCTTGGTTCCCAAGAGAAAGTATTTTGTTTTGGCTACAGAATTCCCTCTATCTCAAAATCCCCCCTCCCTTTCCCTCAGCTCCAGTCCACTGAAGCGGACAAAATGGCTTCAGTTAAGCCAGCTTCAGGGTTGACACATATATTCAGTTCACTTGATTGAATATAACTCATTGTAACCAGATTCCTTTGTAAAAGTTATTTATATATAGTTTCAAGCCAGGACTGAGTGTCATGAACATATTTTGATTCTGATTTGATTGTGTGACTTCCCTAGCCCTCTTGCACTATCCCATAAGTAGTTCCATAGTCTGTTCTTACAGTGGTTGACCAATTTAAGGAAGTACTAATCTCCCAAGATATGACTTTTAAAGGCAGCCATATTGCCAAGAAGGCTAATTTAAGCCATTGATTCTCATGCCTTTAATGAATTGGTCCAACCTGTTTTTGAAGCCAGCTTAGTGGTCAACGTAGCATGCATATTTAGCCTCACCTGTTGGTAGAATTTTGAGTGGGGATGTCTGAAAGAATTTATAGAGGCTTCTATGAAACAGTTCCAGTGCTGAGACTTATGAAATGTTTGCACTTAGATGAAGCTTATGAGAAGACTTCGTACTTTATTCATCTGTCATTTTCAACATGTAAATGTACAGGATCATAGTCAACAACATCCCTCCTTTTAATTATATATCAGCCATTTATAATGTATGAAGATCATAATCAGACCTACATCTACCTTCCTGGGAAATTCCTCTTAGAACATTCTCAGGCTCTGCAGAGTTTCAGACAGTTAGTTCCAAATATTTTTTTTCTAATTTGTTTTTGCAATTTTAATTCAGTACCTATATATTACCTAATGCTAAGTCACTGTTGGTCCATCTCATCAAGGATTGTCTACATTTCATGGAATCTTTTTTTCTAGATTTTTGTTCAAGGCAATAAAACTAGGGCCTTTGGTATAAAAAATATTCTTTGCTACTGACCTCAGTCTTCTTAATGTGGCTAGAATATGATTCCTAAATTCCTGTAAACACTTCTGAGCATTAAACATCTGCTTGAGAATCCATATTAACTGAAAAATTACACCAGTCTTTCTTGAGGGAAAAACAAATGTTTGTTTAATTACTGAGGAGAGAGAGAGAGACAACCCTGGTTCCAGTTTACTAACTTTTGTTAGATGTGTAACCAATTAAAAAAAACTTATTGGATTAGTAATTTCTTGCAAGTGGGCAATTTTGCTTAATAATTTAAAATGCATATTTTATTTGCTGACTTTACTTCATTTCTTTCTTTCCTGTTTTTTTTTTTAAAAAAAGGCTTTGGCTCATCTTCATTTAATAGAATACATAGGAGAACAAACAGCTTTGTTAATAAAGGTACAGTTTACAATTTTTTAAATTTTTTTTTAGAAAGGATACATTATGTTTTTTCACATTTATGGTATTAAATTAATGATTATGTTCTGCTGTCAGAGATACAGTCCTAGATTCAAATGCAAGCCATGCAGTGAAATCCTGGGACTTTTCGCTTAGATGAATTGTTTGACAATGGAATTTGGGAATCGGGGATTTATTTTTTTTTAAAAAGTCCCAGTACTGGATCTGATATTATTATTCTCAGGCTACTGTTACCATCAGGAAAGGGAATCAAACTTAGACCCTTGGTTGTAGGAGAGCCTCTTCAAATCCTTTGGACATGTGAATATATTTAATGTAGAAAACACATTATAGGTATTTAAAAGTTTATTGAAAATAATTCATAAAGTAGCTGCAATAGTGCTCAACAGCTGCAAAATAGCAGTTTGTAAGAAAAAAAATGGTGCTTTTGCTTCTTTACTGATCATAATGATTCTCTTGAAGAGTGGCTGATTTTTGTTTTTTGAGGGAGGAGGTAGATAGTCACAATTCTAAATCAAGCCCTCGGCCACACCCTCCCCCCACATGATTTTGATGTTCCAAGAACATCTATGTGGCTTATTTGGATTTTTTTAAAAAACAAAGATGATTTTTTATATGTTTAAGTATATTATTGTATATATAATGTACATTATATAACTAGCCATTAAGTTAGCTGATTAGTTATATAATAAAAAACTGTAACTGGGAAAAGGGCCCTGTAACTTTGGACTAATCTCCCCCACCCAAAAAACCCCCAAAATATATTTGGCCTATAGTTGGAACACAGAATATAATTTCTACGTAATTTTATATTTCTGTGTCTTTTTCTTATTTCTACCGAATCAGATAATTGTGCTATTTTTATGTACATATTTGAATTTGAGTTTTTAAAACAAAACATTTAAAACAATGGCTTCAGCGGTGGGATTCAAAAATTTTAGCAATAGGTTTGCTGCCTGGTTGCTCAGTGGGCGTGGCCATTGCGGGCGTGGCCTAGTTGGCCTCCTGCACAATGGTGGGTGGGGTGTTTTCGCCTTCCCTGGGCTCCAGAAGCTTTCCTTGAGCCTCCAGGAGGGCGAAAACGGCCTCCCCAGGCTCCGGAGGCTCTCTGGAGGCCAGAAACGGGCCCATTTCTGGCCTTCCTGACTTTCTGGGAGGCCCGTTTTTCACCCTTCCCAATCCTCTGCAAGTGCTCTGCACTTACCTGCATCCACAATGGGCCACGTGGGGACTCCTGGGAGGCACAGGGTGGGGTGGGAGGTGCAGGATGGGGTGAGTGGGGCCAGCCAGGAGTGGGATTTGGCGATTTGCTGAACCACACAGAATCTTCACTAAGGGTCTGCCTGAACCACTGCGAACCCACAACAGCCCACCCCTGAATGGCTTCTACTATACTGCTGAAAGACGTAATAAAGTTGACCTATCTAACATTGACTTATATACAAATCTGCAGAATTTTAACATGAGTTATATAGCAGGATAAATCAATGACAATCTTATCTGCAAAATAATTGCTTTCATGAAAAAGGCCTTCTATTTAATCCTTCCTTTCTGTCCTGCCTCTGCCAGGTGGTCCCTGAAGAGCAACGCTTGACAGTTGCTATTATTTTAATTCTGTGGGTCTCTGCATTGGCATCATCCCTAATTGACAATATTCCATTCACTGCTGCAATGGTAAGTCCTATGTCTTTGCATCCTTCTGTTAGGGATACAATGTAGAGTATCTGCATGTCACTACATGTTTAGGTCACTGTATACTTTTCTTCGGTACTTTCAGATATTAATTTATTAAAGTAATTTCCACCTTTCCCATTACTTTATTGCCAAGGGGGATCTTACATTAATGCTCTGAGATGTAAAAGCTACCATAGCAATTCCCATACTCCATTAAAAAGTTAACAGTTAAAAGAAATAAAATGAGATTAGTCTGACAAGATTTCTTTTTGACAAATCCATGCTAATAAATCCATCACTGCGTGGTTTTAAAGTGCTTAGAGATGAAGCTATGTTTATTTGATCTAGAATCTTTTCAGATATTGATAATCCTCTGCAACCCTTTTGATTCTTCTATTTCCCCTTTTTGAAGATAGCCATAGATTTGGCATGTGCATTCTTGAAGTGAAGGGTCCCCATCACACATGAGGTGTGGGGAGTGAAGTGGCCACAACATATCATCCCAATGGTGACCTTTACATTCTGGAACTCTCTCTCTTTTTAAAATGACAGAATCATTGAGAGATTCTACCATCGGAGTGTTATTTGGGGAAACCTTATTTTCTACACATTTATTTCAATAAACTGCTATTACAGTATATGCTGCCAACAGTGAGCCATCTGTTAAGATTTTTCAGTTTTATTAATATGACCTAGAAAATGTTATATTAAATCAGCTATAACAATAATTATGAAATTTCTTATATGTCTACTCCTAACCAGAATGTTAAAGAATATTGTTTTTACAAAGATTTAAAATTGTTATTGCCAATACTGAGCAGAAATAAGAGATAAAAGTCAAAAGGGATAAAGAAGGGGGGTATCTAGAATGCAAAATACACTGTAGAACATCTTCAGATCAAGACCATTCAGACTTCATCTGTCACTGAAGAAAACCACAACACACACATAAACACACACACACACACAGACACACACACACACACACACACACACCAGCAAAGGCTCAATTAATACATTTCTCTTTAAAAAATCTATGATATTTTCTCATCTTTTCTAATACACTTAGTCAAAACTTTGACTAAAATAAAAAATAAAGGGCACCCTTCCCTTGTACCCTTTTATATCTCTTTATATGATTTAATCAAGCTTTCATTGATGATGATATCAGTTTGCTGAGTTGCATAAACAGACTTAATCCCTTAAATAAATTTCTACCCAAAGTCCATATTTTCCAAAACTTAAAATATAACAACCCAATTTAAGTTATCAAACTTTCTTATTCTGCAAAAACATCAGCTCTGTTTGTTTCTCCTTGTGGTATTGTAAATACTCAGTGACATTCAAAATAATTCTCACATTGTCCCTTAACTGCCTTTTTGGCAAAAATCCAGACTGATCAATCTTTGGATCTAATATTTTGTGTGCCTTTGTAGTTTTGGTGGGGTTATTTTTAAGAGCCCCTGCCGTTCTCAAGGGAAATTCTAGAATAGCCTTTCCCTTTATGCTAATTTCCATAAAGTACTTAGATGAAGGGCACCTCATCCCAGGATAATTGTACCAAGCACTTTTAAAAGACGTTAGAAATCAAGTTTCTTGTTTTCAATGTAACTGCTTATCATCTTTAATCTTAATCTTACTGTTTCTCTTACTATGTATTATTTTTTTAATGTACGTTTTGTAGATTCCTGTACTTCTCAATCTAAGTCAAGATCCTGAGGTTAACTTACCTGTGAAACCACTCATCTTTGCATTAGCCATAGGTGCCTGTCTTGGAGGTAAGCATGATAATAATAATTTGAAGAAATGTATATTATCAGTGAGCGCTAAAGCAACACACTAAATTTAGGGTGGTGATTTTTAATTTCTCAATCAGATTTAACACTTTTGTAGTTCACTAAAATGTGATCCATAAATACTCAAATTGCACATTTGAAAATATTCATTTTTAAAACATAACCTGTTAGCGCATGCAATCAGTATTTTTATATCCTCAAAGAAATAGTAATTCTTTAGAAAGTGAGGCTGAAATTGACTTCATGCTTGATTTCACTGGTCTGGCCAATGATGGTATTAGTGATGGTATTAATGATAGTATCATTCTACAACTTCCATCTGTATTGGCCACTCTCATCCTGATGTTGTAGATAATATTCTCAATTGTTGCAAGCCATCTGATTAATTCTGTTTCTGAAGAGCATAATCTGAATGCGGATGGTCCCTTAGGTAGTATCTGCTAAGCTATGGCTGTCTTCTCCTATTTCAATCTTGTCTGCTTTAGCTTTCTCATATGCAACACAGCAGTTATTACAAGCAACTGTTAGTATTTCAGTCTTCTTAACTGGGTAATTGTCATCGGCATCAGCCCTAATATCTTTTCTGCTCAAAACTGCCTGGGGTCCAATTGACTGGATAGTCACAATGTCTTTCTTTCTTGCATTCCTTGCCGTAGTGCAGAGTTATTTCTCAGTCATCTTATGATACAACATAAATGAATATTCTTGTCTACTAGGAGCTGGTAGACATCATCACTAACACTGCCCTCATTCAAACACCATACTTTATCCAGCTGTCATAATTATATGTATTAAAGTGGTATTGACCATATATCATTACCATCATTGGAACAGTCATCTACAGTGTCTTTTTCAGCACTATTCAATTTGCATCTAGGTCTGTCCACATTTGAGGTGATTATAGATATGGTTATCATTTTGATTCATTAACCAGAATATTGGTCTTTACTTCTACCCCTTATTCTTGAAAAATTGGACTAGTATATTGCAAGACCACTGATTATATGCATCTTGCATGCTGGAACAATATCTGAATGGATACTTAGATTTTTACACCCCCCCTCCATCTCATAATTTCACCAAAGTGTTTTTAGATCTGTTTTTGGGAAGAGAAAGGAACTCTGTTTGTGAGAATGAGGAAGATGCTTTCCAAGCTGACTGGTCCTAGAGTTCAGTGACATCTGTAACAAACCATAAGGACAAAAATGGTGATGATTTTGATGCTGCAATCGCATATTGTATTATAATATTTAATACAAATATCTAAATTGTGGGACATACATGATGATGATGATGGTGGTGGTGTCATCATTTGGCCTCCATGTTCCTCCTGCAGAAGCTCATGACAGTAATTCCTCCATTTTCATATTCAGTATTCCTCCGTTTTTATTGATCTCTCAAATAGGAACTAATCAGGACTCAGTCAAATATCTTCATCCAAGGAAATCAGTTCATGGAATCTAGTATTTCAGAAGCAGCGGATTTATGTCTCTCTGCTAATACTTCTTTATTCTGATGCTGAGAATTTTGATCTGAAGAAAAGAAAAGAATTCCCAGCCTAAATAGACTAAAACCAACTTGTAGAGACCCAGAAGTTAGCTCAATCATTGATTGCTTATCAAAGGAAACTGATAATGGTCCTGAAGCTTTGCAGCATCAGAATTCAGCAAAATAATGGCTACAGAACCTAAGCTGCAGTTGATGGGAAGTACAGAGAACCTAAGTATTTAAGCAGATTGAAGCCTTGATGAAACAATGAGCTTAATAGCCTATCCTTGATATTGATAATCTATTAGAGACCGTGGTGGTTAGAATGCAATATTACAATTCTACTTCTGCTGACTGCCAGCCATTCTATCTTGACCAGCTCAAGGTTGACTCAGCCTTCCATTCTTCTGAGATCGGTAAAACGAGGACCCAGATTGTTGTGGGCAATAGGCTAACTCTGTAAACTGCTCAAAGAGTGCTGTAAAGCACTGTAAAGCAGTGTATAACTCTAAGTGCTACTGCTTCTGCTACACTGTGAACCTAGATACTTGGAATTGTTTATTTACTTATATTTCATGTTTCTAGATTACCTATCTCCCTTCAGGAAGACTTGTTTTTTTATGTTTGTAAACTTGGTACCAAACTTTTTATTGGAACTTGTTATTTTTGTGTGATGCTTGACACTTTGATAAAAGATTATGGATATGTCTACAGTTTTGATCATAAGTAAATTAATTATGGTATCTCTTTTAATTTAATTCCAGAGATTTGTTCGGCTGTTTAAAGTGGCCACTTTCCAGAAAGGGACCTGCTGGTTGTTGTTGACTCATTGAGTCTGCTCTACCATGCATAGGGTAACACTCAAGTTTGTCAATTTCTTACAGAAGATAGATTGGCTGTTGGGGGG
>JANHFL010002525.1:84978-118415 GCA_032468155.1 Oxyrhabdium leporinum | reverse complement strand
AGGAATAGAATGATATTTTTTGATTGTATTTGTTGAGTGTTTGTACCCAGTGTGACACATCGTGCAATGAAAGAATGATTTTGGAAAAAAAAAAAAATATATTGACAAAAAAAAAAAAAGATAGATTTTACAATACCGAATTTGGCCTAATGTTCAAGATACACTGAGTTATAAGCACAATTTTCAGATTATTTTCTTAGTGATTGATGACTGAAATTGGAACAGGATTGGAAGTGACCTTGGAGGTGTTCTAGTCCTACTCCCTGCTCACCCAGGAGACCCAATACCATTTCAGACAAGTGGTTGTCCAATCTCTTCTTAAAAACTTCCAGTGATGGAGCACCCACAACTTCTGAAGGCAAGCCATTCCACTGATTAATTGTTCTGTCAGGAAATTTCTCTTTATTTTTAGCTTGGTTCTGTCCTTGATTAGTTTCCATTCACTGCTTCTTGTTCTGCCTTCAGGTATTTTGGAGAATAGCTTGACTCCCTCTTTGTGGCAGTCCCTTAGATATTGGAACACTGCTATCATGTCACAATCACAACTCATCCTTCTTTTCATTGAACTAGATATACCCAATTCCTGCAGCTGTTCTTCATATGTACCCTAATCATCTTTGTTGCTATTCTCTGCACTCTTTCTAGAGTTTCAACATCTTTTTTTATATCGTGATGACCAGCACTGGATGCAATATTCCAAGTGTGGTCTTACTGAGGCATTATAAAGTGGTACTAACACCTCATGTGATCTTGATTCTGTCCTGTTAATGCAGCCTAGGACTGCATTGGTTTTTTTGGCAGCTGTAGCACATTGCTGGCTCATATTTAAATGATTGTCCACTAGGACTCCAAGATCCCTCTCACAATTACTACTATTAAGCCAGGTACCACCTATTCCATACCTGTGCATCTATCATTGTCTATCAATCATCTATCAATCATCTGTCTATCTGTCTATAATGTATCTTTATGCAGATATTCATTTTTTGCAAGTTGTACTTTAGTGTATAGTGTACTAAATCACCGTTTCAGTTTTTCATTTTTTAATTACTTGATAAGTAAATAAAAAATAATCCTTGAATAACTTCCCCACCACCTGCCTCCCAAAGAAGAATAAATATTTTACATAAACTTGTGCCAGACTATAATAACAAAGGGTTGAATCTAATATGATGTAAAGAAACTGTAGGGATAGACTTGTTCTCTTCCTTTGCATGTTCTCAAAATCCTTTAGTCCATCACATGTCCTTAAAATCTTCCCCAAAACCAATTTTGAAGAAAAACAAGAGAGGATTGTAAAAAACAGATGTAGCCTCCATCCTAGAGAAATCACCTCTATTCACAAAAGCTCACCACTTTATGGCTTCTGATTAGATTATTGTGACCTGAATTACTGTTGTATGCTGTCTTTTTCTTGAATTAAAGGTATAGCCTTTCCCCTCTAAACTAAACAATTGCATTTTATTTTAGACTAGGAGTATGCTGAAGAGAACTTGGTTATTTTGCATTGAATTGCAACATTGTGATGTTTATTCCTTATTTTGTAGGAGAAAATATAATTAACATGACATAATTTAATCAGTACTGCAATTACTATGTTATTTTTAATTTCTTGATAAAAATATATAGACTGAATATGATATTTTTGTGATATTTAGAATTGCCTTGAGAGTAATTTATACCTATTCATGTAATAATGGATACTATTCTATCCAGTAGGAAGTCTTATATCTAAAATGGGATTTATAAAGTCCTAGAGGCTTGACATTCTGACAAATCATCCAAAAAGCACCAACAGACTATTACAACCATACGGCAGTAGTGTAACACACAAATCATCTAAAGCACTCCAAAACATCCTAAGTAAACAAAAAGACCCAGCAGCCCCAGGTGAAAAAAGAGGAATCATCTACAACAAAGAATATAAGGACTATTGTCTCCAGTATGTAGGACAAGCAGGTAGAAGACTAGCAGATTGCATCCATGAGCACCAACTATGATGAAAACTCCTTAATATGAAAGCATATGTAGACAGACGTAACCATAGTTTCAATTGGAAAACTGTGAGCATCCTAGACCAAGTCAAGTCCAAAAATGCTAGAGAATTCCTGGAAGCCTGGTACTTTGACAAATCAGCAGGTGCATCAGCAGGTGCATAGATATAAACAACATCTACATAATACTCAAAAGAAACAGTCAAAATGTCCAAAAGGAAACAAAAAGACTAAAACACCTCCTCACTGGCAATTAATACCCAGATGAGCAAAGATTAACACCAAGCTTAACATCAGACCAACAATCAAGAAGTAAGCAATACCCAAATCAAGGAACTGCCATTGCAGGCAAATAAGCTAAGAGTATATAACAGTCTAATCAAGCAGCCACCAAGACCATTACCACTAACACTGACAGGGCAAGCCACTAATATAAAAAATGAGTGTAAAACCCACTCCCTTCTAATACTGATGATGTTTCCCAGAAACATCTGTAAGAAAAAGACCACCAAGGATTCCACAAGTCAGCCATTAACAGGCACATTGATATAAGTTCCCCCCCAAAAAAGTATCTTAAGATAAAGGAAAAGGGCAAATAGTCTTAAACCACTGTCCCCCAACCTTTTGGGCACTAGGATCGGTTCTGTGGAGAGAGGCTTTTCCACGGACTGGGGGGGGGGGGCATGGTTTTGCATGCTGCTTGCATCCTGCAAATGGGGCTTCACTTGTTTGTGTGGCCCGGTTTCTGGCATGCCATGGCCTGGTGCTGGTCCATGGACTGGGAATTGGGGATCCTTGTCCTAAACAATACTTTCACATTACACATCTATTAACTGACATTCAGAAAAATGAAACAGTCAAGGAAGAAATAATCATCTATTCAAAGAGCAACAAAAAAAAAGAAAAAAACAATCACAGTTGGCACAACAAGTCTACCTCATATATACAGCCAGCAAATTACACTTCCTCATACACTGACAATGCTATATAGTCTGCTAGTGAAGCATCTGCATGAAGAAAAGCAAAATCACAGAATATCAAGAACCAGTAGGTATTTTTAGAAAGAATCAGAAACTAGTCATTCATAGCATTTATCAGAAGCAGTATAGTATACTAGATAGAATATTTTAATTATTATTTATGTATTTATGTATTTTGTTTACAAATAACTCAACACTTCTTCCTTCTTCTATTTTCCTCCACAGTAACAATCCTGTGAGGTAGGTTAGGGTAAGAGAGATGCCCCTAAGTCACCTGGGTGGTTTTCATGGCTAAGGTGGGACTTGAACTCAGGGCCTCCTGTTTTCTAGCCTAGTGCCTTAACCTCTAAACCAGACTGGCTTTATTGCTGGTCATTGGAATGTTCTCTTCACCAAGCTCTGGATGCTGAAGATGTGGAGTTTGGAGAAAGAGTTTTGCAAGGATGACCAGGATTGTCACAATTGGACAAAAATACTCTTATTGCATTGGCAATAATCAGTAAGGAAAGAAGATGCAACTGACACCCTAACTCAGCCAGCTGCTAGCTGTGGGATTTGAGCGCTATTGATCAACTGAGCTTGCTTGCATCTCAAACTAGTACTAAAATTCTACCCTAATCAAGTAGGAAGCCTTATCTAAAATGGGGTATTTACAACTAGTTTTCAAATATCCTGCACAGGATCATGCATGCCTTCCAATGTGTACAATTAAAAATTAGTAGCAGAAAAGCCAGAAAAAGAACATGTTTTTGTAAGAATGGCAGAACCATCCATGTTTCTGTTCCTATTTAATTTGAGAGTAGTCTTCCTGTGGCTACTCCTCAATAGACTCTAGTCAAATTCTAGTTGATTAATAATTTAATATTCAAAGGTCCAAAATGACATCATATTTTTGTGATGTAAGTTCCAAAATTTTCATTTGCATTATGCATATAAGAAAGGATGATATTTGCTTTCCAAGGGCACAACCCTGCTTTCATTATATAACTCCCCTCACAGCCAGATGGCTCTGTTTGTTTTGGTCAATTATAATTCTGATACATGCTGCACTGTATGATCACATCGAGAAGGTGACTCAAATTAACAAAAACCCCAGACCTAAATCACAAAACAGATTGATCTTAGTTTCACAGTTAACAAGAAAGTAGTACTTTTATATCAAGAAACAGCAATCAAGTTTCTTTTTCTGAACCTTTATGTAACTCAATCTGTCCGTCCATTCAGATTTAAACTGGCAAGCAAAAATGTTGTAACATGTCTTGATAACATTTGACTTTAGAAATGAGGCAGATAACAGTTTAGGATGTCATGTTATTTAAATTCAACCTCTGCACAAAAGCAAAGAGAAATTCTAATACAAATAGAAAATTCTAATACAAACAGAAAATTCTTTTTCTCACTACTGCATGCAAGAGATTACATTATGCTGACTTGAAGGACCTAAACTTGGAAATTAATATAGTAAACAGTTAATACACCGGTTTTAGAAAATAATAAGCTTTATTCAAATTCAAATTAAGCCATCATTTATCAAACCTAAAAGGAGATTCTGTAAATAATGCTATTCCCCAACTATTCAGTATATACGTGACTGGATCATCCTTTTAAATTGGTACATGAACAAAGGACTAAGGACTTCAAGGCAACACAGAGTTACTGTTCAGGTCCTGGGCTATTTATCTAGAGAATTTCAATGTCCTGGATTTTAAATTCAAAAGGATGTTGGCGAGATGCATTGCTTTTGTATTAAGTATTACATTTCTATGAGAGGACAAGAAAAGAAAAAATGGATTTCCTGCACATTACTTGCTATCTAGGTAATAGAGATTGCTATAGGTTGGCCATGTGGCATATCAACTTGATTGCAAGCCTTAGGTAGAAGCTGGGCATGTCCTCCCCGTCCCCCCATTCCCAACATAAGAGAGAAATGCTGACCACCCAACATATTCTCCTTACAATCCTGCAGGTTTCAGAAGCTAGTGTGTCCTGCTTAGATTGACAGTTCTTATTGCATTTGACACAAAAGGGGTGTCAAATGGAATAAAGAAACTACAGGTCCGTTCAGCCAACCTCATGTACTGTGGATTCATACAAAGATGAACTTTCTGTCTCTGAACTCTGGAATTTTTTTTAGAACAGATCATAAGGCAATTTGTAAGCACCCTAAGAACAATGTGGAGACCCATAAAAATTTGCAAAGGTTTGTAAAGAATAGTTTTATCAGATCGGCATTGTTTTGGTTTTTTTTAAATGGATAACAATTAGCAGACAATTAGAATGCTGTAGGCATCATATTTCTTGATTTCAGCAAAGCATTTGATAAATTACTCCATGATATTATGACTAAAAGTGTGGACTAATTACAATTAAATTGATACATGTCTGGCTAGAATTGTGTATGTCAGCCTGCCAACCCATTCTAAAGAACAATAAAATGTTATAATTCGAATTGTAATATTGCCAACGGAATATTTTAATGATTAATTCTTAACAGCATGCTGATATTTGGAATTTAAAGAAGATTAATCAAAATGAAATTTCAGATCATAATCCTAAATTTGTTGCAGGATAATATGTGATATGTAATATAGAAAGAATATATTATAAGATAATGTAATATAACGTTAATAAGGTATATTTTAATTAAATAATGTAATTGTACAGTATTCTATTTTTGTCGATATTTCAGTTATTTTTAGAAAGGAATGATTGATATTTCTACTATGTAGAAACTAAAAGGGAAATGTTTCTAAAATTATTGAAAATAATTATGTAAATAAAGAAGCGATGGTTGATCTTGATTCCTTTGAAACTAGATTGATATCTGATTATCTGAAATCTGATATCTTTTGCTAGATATTCAGTACCGAGCTTCTATTTAAATAAATCTATAATTCTATAAGATCATTTATCTTCCCATTTCTTATATTTCTTATAACAAATATGACCTTTTGCTTAAAAAGGTAGGATCAAAGAATAGGAACAGATTGGGGACGAAGGCTTGCCTCCATATTTTCCAAGTTTCAGAAAAAAGTTTTTAATGTGGATTTGACACAGTAGATACTCTGTACTCTACACTGTCCTAGCCAGCAAGAAATTCAATATTTATTCAGTATGTAGCTACTGAACAATATTTGATCTGCTGTTGTTTTCAATTGTCTTAGTTGAGAAGCTTAAATTGTTTCAGTTTTTCTGAATGTCTATTGCATTTAAACCTAGAGGTTTTAAAAAATACCTGTGTATTAATTTAGCTATTATTTATTAAATTCTCAATGGATAAATATTTTTAAAACAATAAAAATGGAAATCACAATCAAAATAAAATTATAGATAAAAGATGGAGAGGGAGGGGACAGGATGTGGGAGGGAGGGATTGCCTCTTAATTCATCTCCTCCAATGTGAGGCTTCCCTGTTGGGTCCCCAAACCATCTGGCAGAGCCAGGTCTTCAGACTCTTGTGGAAGGTCAGGAGGGTAGAAGCAGGTCAGATGTTCCAAAGGGCAGGAACCACAGCAGAGAAGGCTTTTCTTCTGGTCCCCACCAGCAGAATTGCTTGACTGAGGAGGCCCTCAGTGTTTCCTCTGCCATCATGGGTGAGATGATTCTTCAAGTAATCAAATTAAAACATTTTTGCCATATATGAAACCAAGAAATGTGCAATGTAAAGCGATATCAAAAACAGAAAATTATAAGAAATATAATTATTATACCAGCAATTATTGTACTTAGCAAGAATAATAAAAGAGTTTGAGGACAAAGTCAAAATTATATTTTTAGTTGGCCTAGGCTTTGAAGTAGTTATTTTTAAGTATCTCCATGCATATGAATCAATATGGAGCTATGTTACTTTTGAAGCTGTTACTTTCCATGATAGTTTGTGGATGTTAATTAACACAGTGGAAGATATATCAAAGCTAACTTGTAAATATATTACTTCATGGAACTTAATTAAAACTGCAATTAAGATAGATTTGTGTTTGGATGTTTAAGGAAATGAGCATGTCATCTGCAAATATATTTATTACTGATGTTTTGTTTTATGTTAACTCCTTCAGTATTCATATTTTTCCTAGTCTTCTGGGCTAAAACATACTGTATATAATGAAATCAAATACATAATGAGAGATGGGCATCTTTTTTCGCTCCATTTATTTGAAAGACATCCACGTTTAATCCATTAGTGCTAATTACTGCTGTTGCTGTTGAATATAACTGATTAACTATGCTGATGAAGTGTTCAAATCTAATTTAATTTCTAATTAAAAAAACAACAACTTTACACTCTATCAACTATTTTAAAGACATTTGAAGATAGCAGAGAAGTCATGGGGTAATTCTGTCATCTTTACTATAATGCACTATATTTAATACTTTCTGACAGAAACTATTATATTTACATTGTAAATACCTATATTGACCAAAATGTATGAAA
Source organism: Oxyrhabdium leporinum (assembly GCA_032468155.1). Classification (NCBI taxonomy): domain Eukaryota; kingdom Metazoa; phylum Chordata; class Lepidosauria; order Squamata; family Cyclocoridae; genus Oxyrhabdium; species Oxyrhabdium leporinum. The sequence goes on along the minus strand of JANHFL010002525.1, from coordinate 111,009 downwards.
TCATTTAAAATATATTTAATCTATTAACCAATAAGGCAGTATGTTTTAAAGTGATTTACAGTAATATACATTGATATGGTGACATGTTGAAGATGTTTGTTGGGTTTAGGAGTAAGCAGAAGTTGGATGTGTTAGCAAGAGGCAGGAACTTGTTAATACCATAATATTATGTAGATTAAAAAAACGTTGTAATATTCTAATCTAAACTATATCTATAGCATTGCCATTTTAAACTGATTTCTATTATTTCTTATTTCATCTGATGAGTTTCTGATCTCCTTATCCTCAGAATTGTTAAATGTATAAATAAAGACTATTCTATAAGGACATTTTGCATATAATTTTACTTAGACAAAGAGTTCTTATTAATTATATATTCCAAGTTATTTTTATTCCTAACTCCAGAAGCTAGTAATTTCGGAGCGTGATTTCAAAATTTTTAGTATCTACATTTCATAAGAATTCCTGTTGACATCTTCACTATCTCAGGCTAATAATTCTTTTTATATTGAAATTAGGTCAGCAACAGCAGCATTTTCACTTTCTTATGTTTCTTTTATATCCCTTATTTCAGGTTATAAAATATTAAAGATAATTGCAAAGCACAATTACCTTTAAATATTTTATAGAATGAGGGCAATGTTTAGTTATTTGGTTTCTTTCTATAGCCTGCTGTGCTGTAGTTCTCTATGTCTTTTCTAGAGCAGTGTTTCTCAATCTCGGCCACTTGAAGATATGTGGACTTCAACTCCCAGAATTCTGGGAATTTAAATCCACACATCTTCTAGATGGTTCCCTATTACTTTGGAGAAGGTTTGTGGAAGGGATTGCAAGAGATGCCATAGTTGCTTGAAATTTCCCAGCCTTGGACATCTTTTGGCTAAAGCAGTCTTTCTCAGCCTTGGCAAGTTTAAAATGTGTGGACTTCAACTCTTATGCTACTATCTAGCATAGGGATTTTGGAAGTTTAAGTCCACATGTCCTAAAGTTGCCAAGGTTGAGAAGCACTAAGCTAAAGGATGGGCATAATCCAACATATGAAATAAATTGACATGGATATTTCAATTACTTGGTGATGGAGAAATACATTAGAGATAAACCTCACTTGATGACCATAATTGGAATTTTGAGATTTTGGTTGTAAGTCATTGTGGCCACTAAGCTGGTTATCCTGCTATGCAACTTAATTTTATGACTATTTTCACAATAGCTGTATAGTGAGTCACAATGAATGTTAAATGAACCATGTAGTCATTAATCGAACTGTGTGGTCTTTAAGCAAATTCATCGTATCCAATGGGAATTTTTGTGGTTTTCTGTCAGAAAATGTAAAAAATGTTGTAAATTGTGATCACGTGACTGTGGAACATAGCTGGTCATAAGTAAGAGCCTGTATCCAAGTGCTCAAAATGCAATTGCTGGGGGGGGGGCATTTATAAGTTCAAGAACATGTCATAACTTTTTTTGAGTCTATTGTAACTTTGAATCATTAAGTGATTGGTTATTAACCGAAGACTACCTGTTACGTTGATAAATAACATCCAACCTCTACTAATGAAACTTATATAAAACAAAATCCTTACCATCTCCTGGCTGGTCTAAATATTCAGATTAAATTTATCTACCATGCAGATAATTTTACAGCCCAGTTATGGAGAGGCTATCTACTCACATTGTTCAAATAGTGACCTAATCATGGAATTTTGTACCACTTGACTGGAATTCATGTGAATCCATTTGTCACTTTGTCATGTATTATGTCCCAAAAGCACAAGACAAGGGAAAAGTCTTTCTCTACAAAAAGCCACTTATTTCTGTTAGTAAGTGTATCACACTTTTAAAACACTAAATAAAGCTGGGGAATGTTTCCTTGGCTACTGCATAGGATGTTGAAAAGTATTACCGCCCATCAACATCTAATCTTGTCATTTTTTCCTTTGGCTTTCAAAATAACTTTAGAAGCAAATACCAGGTTATATATAAAAAAAGTTCTTCCAAAGCAGTCTGAAAAAATTAAGATTCTCAGATCTGTATTAAATAAATATCAGTTCCAAATTAAGTGGAATATATAATAGTGCCATTACATTTTATGATTTGTATTGTATACAACTGCTGATTCATATTTTGTTTGGAGTTTATGAAAGCAATTGTTGAAATGAAGTCTCTTCCACCTTTAATTATGTTGTCTGGTGTCATCCACCATGCCATATTACATATGTATTCTTCAGATTTGGTACTTAAATATATGGAAAGAAAGAAAGTGAACATTCTGTAGTCTACTAAGATTGGAACTACTATAATACACTATGAGCAATTTTATCTATGGTAGTGCTGATTTAATTATTTGATCTTTCTGTGTCTTATATGTGCTTGAGCACAAAACCATTAAGTTCTTGTTGCAAAAGGATCTATTTACTAAATAATTATAAAGAGTAAACACATGGACATGATCTCAGAGAAACTCAGAAACTGCTATAATAGCAACATGTGCAAAAACATGCTTTGAGCCCAGGAAACGGGGAAAATGTCAGGAAGGAACTCAGACTGATCCTCTCTGATTCCCTGAGACAGGTTTGCAACTCAGTTACTCTGTTATTCTGTTAAGGTTCTACTACAATAGCTTGTCTCAATAAAGTATAGTTCTAATCATCTTGTGGAGCTTCCTCGTCTTGGCAGCCTTGATGGGCTGATATTCTTTATATAAGGATCAAAGGCAACATATTGACTGAATGTCTATTATATGTCACCTGTTGTTTTTATTTTAACTTTACTATACATGATTCTTATGATTTTATCCATTTTTATTCACTTACTATTTTGCCTGCCTATTAAACCTGAGATACGACTCAATCTATTGTAACTGTACCCAATTGCTTTTAATAATCTGCTTAACCATAATGTCATTCTAGAAATGAGTCTTAGAAGAAGCACTCTGCATATGTTTTATTAAGCTTTCTTTCTGCATGTCTTCCTCTATTCTTAGCTTCAGTTGAGGAAGGATGGGGTACCTGTAGGGTTGGAGGAAGAAGTAATTTATCTCCTGACAGCTGATGCTCTTGTATATTTCTTAAGTAATAAATATTTTAGTACAAGCTGCAGCTACTAAGAATAGTTGAAAACTTTTGATGCGGCTAGGGAAATCTATTTGAAAACAGATTAAATCTGTATTGTAAATATGCCAATATCTTTATAAACTTGCATGGCATATAGAACTTGTTCAAAACAGAATATCTGTTTTCATGTATACACAGCTATGTGTTCATACAGATCTGAAAATCTGTCATACATTTGATAAATTACATTGCCAGGCAATAGGAGATGCATCAAAAGCTCCCTTGGTGCCCAGGAATAATGCTTCAGACACAATATTTTGTTAAAAGATACTCTCCCTGTGAATTTTAAGCCTTTTCTTTTAGCTAAGCCATTTTCTAAATTTGGTAAAGAACAAATGTTTCAAGATGAACGAGAAGTTCCTAAACTGAGATTAAAGAGAACACGAGAAAGATCGATTTCTGTATCTGGCCAGTTGCTTGCTTTTATAACATGGGAGCAATTTTCTTGTGATAAGAGTATCCTTTCAGTCGTAAATTTCAGTGTAATCATAAGGGGCAAAAAAAAGAAAAGAAAATTAAACAAGATTAAAGTTAAAATGTTAGAAGTCCTCACATCATATATATGAAAACAAAAATGTTTTTCAGGTCTCGCTGATAATCAGTTGATTTGGCTTCTTATATTCTCAGTTTAGTACTTGTTGTCCAGTAGTTTGACAACAGAACAATATTTACAATCTGTGACAGTTTTTACCTTGCAAATAATATTGATATTTAAGAGCAGCATCCTGATAAATGTTTGTTCCTTGTAAAGTACCTTGATAAAAAGATGAATTGTATTGAAGAAAGCACAGAAAAGAATGCTTAAGCTTCCTTACTCACTAATTTTCCATTGATTGTTCCTTATTCCACCTGATTCAAAACTTCAAAACATCTAATATCCAGTACCTCTGTTTAGGTCTCTGTAGAGCTGGAGACTTACAAACCCTGAAGATAAATCATTGTGAGTTCTTTTGATTATTATGAAACAATAACATTTGAACCTGTAGCCTCTGGTTCTCTTTTTCTCTTTAACATCCCCTTGTTTCTAAGACACAAGTCCCTCTTCTACAGAAGAACATAAATAGAACATTTTTATGTTTCTCTTAGATAATAAATCCCCCGTTTTCACCATATTGGCAGAATTTGAAAATTATGAAAACAGATAACTGACTCATCATTTCCAAGCATTGACTCAGTTTCAGCAAAAGTGATAGGGCCAAAGAAAACTCTAATAATCCAGAAAGATTGCACTGAGTCTTGGTACAGTAAAGATACCCAATTAAAACTTAGCATTCCAATTCCATGGGAGTAATGAAAAAAGTGGACAAATCCAAGCATTAAAAAATGCAGAGGTCATTTATGGCCCACAAATTCTTTTTGCATCTCTCAGCTGAATTTTTTTGCACCTTTGAATTAATTCATCTTTTCCAGGATATCGCTTTTGGTGGATGGGACAAAGTATGTGCCACCCACTTTCCTCCCATTGATCTTAGAACAATGGTCCCCAACATTTTTGGTTCTATGAACTGGCATCAGTGATGGTTTTGTATGTGTAGCCTAAACCCGCACATGCACAAATAAATCTCCATGGTGTCACCTGCTGCTTGCACAGCTCAGTTCCCAATGGTCTGCAGCCCGGTACTGGTCTGCAGTCTGGGATTGGGAACCTTTGCCTTGGAGGCTTCAAAGGGTGAAATAGGTTTCTTCAGTCTTGCAGGTGCTTAAGCACCTTTCATTCTTGGCTCCAAGAGTGGCAGTTCAGGTGGCATAACCTTGTCAAGCTTCTCTGTGTGGCCTAGTCCAGTCACATATTTAATATTAGGATGCACAACTTGTCTTTCTTTGGTTTTTCTCAGTTTCTGTTTGAATGTCAAGTTGTCTAACATATTTTAAAAAGTCCATCTGGCAAGGAAGAGATCTTATTTCTTAATTCATTGACAATCCTAATTCATCTTGTTAACAAAGCTGGCTTTGAAGGAAAGTGCACTTCAAAAGATCTAATAGATGATTAATGCTTCTGCAAATGAAATCTGCTTTCCTTACTTTAATTTGCCATTCTGCATCTTAATATATAGCATTTTGCATATTGTCTCCAGCTGACAGAATTTTGCACCCAGGACATTCAGGAATGATTTGGGAACTTGAGAATAATAAGATTCATAAAGCTAATGATTTCTATGGAGCCTCTATGACATTTTCCTTTTTTAACTCTGCACTGGGGAAATGCAAATAACAACAATTCTTTGATCTGAAAAAAAGACTATTTTATAAAATAAACAAGAACCTGAACCAAAGCTTTTCTCCCAGACAACACTGAGGTAGGATGAGCTCTGAATAATAAGAGAAATTGCTTCAGTTTAACATACATTTTTAAAGTTTATTTAGTAATTTTGTATGGCAAAGATTCTGGACCTTTTTTGTTGTATAAACCTTATTAATATCCTGGATACTTTTTTAAAAATCCAAGTCAATCATAGGAACATCACCCCAATCAACAAAATTCTTGTAAGCTTATTAGTGGCCAACTTCTCTTGAGTTCTTGCTGTGTCCCAGCCTACAAGGTGATGTAAGATGGATAAGAAAAAATATATGCTGGATCCAGCTGAACTTAATAGTAAATTGGCTGAGTTGCTTACATTTTAAACACTGTCTTCCTGAGCTTTTGTCCAGGTATTATTGACTAGCTCAACAAATTAAAATGTCAGTATTTACGTGCATTTATTTCTTGCTTGTTCCTGTGAAATCTCTTTGTTCTGGAGAGATTTGTAGACTCCTAAATTGCAGTATTTCACATTCAAATGTATGCTAGGGATAGGCCCCTGAACCTGCTTCTATCTGACCATTTGTTTATTCTATTATTCTCTAGCAATATTTGGCTCTCATCTTTAACAGTATGTATTTGAATTGCTTGTTAAAGACAATGATTTTATTGTAGAATCATAGAATGGACTAACAGAATTACTGAAAGAGGATATTGAGGCAACTGAGTTCAATCCCTGCTCAATACAGGAATATAGATGAAAGTATCATAGATACATGGCTGACTGGCCACCATCTGAACACATAAATTGAAGGGAAGCCCAGCAATTTTTTAACCAAGTCCATTGTTGAATTGCTCTTACTTAGGAATATGTGTGTTTTAATAGTCAATTGCAATATGTCTTCCATAACTAAAGCCCACTAGTTCATATTTTCTCTGTGAAAAGAGAGAACAAGTCTTGATTTTTATATGATATTATTTCATATATATATTGGGAATATATATCTATATCTATATATAATATAATTCTATATCTATATAATATAATATACATTATATATTATTATAATATATAGTATATATATATTAGGAGAGTATTATCAACTCCCCCCAACAGCTGGCTTTTCTCAAAGCTAAATTTATACAGCTTCTTCTGTTTGTCAGAAGTATTTAGTGTATGTTTGGGAAAGATTCAGGAGCAAATGGGATCAGTAAGAAAGTTCCAATTTTTGGGCATAATTCTTGAACATCACAGCCTTGTGTGGGACTCCTTCTTAGAAGATGAATATATGATTAGTTTATTATGTTAATTATATCAAGTTTTAAGAAAAAATGTAGTCTTGAGATTTCAATTTATCTAAGTTAATATAAAACAGGTTTTGGTAATATTTCTTTACTAAGAGCTTTTCCCTACTACTTAGTTAAAGCAGTCTATAAGCTTCCTTGAGGCAGCTGGTGACAGCATGATATTTGCAGTCTCCTCTACCAATTCCCATTCTGCCTGATATCATTTGTTCTGGGTTGGTAATGTGTGGGGCACATTAAGTAAAGCACTGAGTTAAGCTGCCTTTATCTTTTCTCAGTATCACTAATTAGTGGAAAAGAGACAGCTAAACTCCTATGTTAATCATCTGTTAAAAAAAACAAAAACAAAAAAACAAACCATCCTTCAATCCCAGAAGTGTTGTGATTTGTGGATGATTTCGACAAGTGGTTAGACACACGTTACTGGTCTTGAGACAACTGATAAGTGGGGTGTAAGGTGTGGCTGCACAGTGAAGGTGTCTTTTGTGAGGTGTCAAGGACTTCTCAGTAAACAAGACAAGTGGCCTAATCTGATCAATGCATAATTGGCTCATCCCATCCCATGCAGATCTTTGTATAGCATTATATACAGGACTGTGCCATCACCAATATGGAATGGGAACTGTGGCAGATTATCCTCAATGGAAAATCAGAACGGGTAATTTAAATCTCTGGCCATAGCTGAGGTGAGGATGAAGGCACTATCAGAGGTAGTGATAGAATAAAGAAGTAGTCAGTACACATTCGTATCATGGTTAGATGCATGTGATGAAAGGCCATCAGTCTAAGCAGATCATTTCAGATACTAATCTAAAATTAAGACTGCAATAATTAAATGTTGACAAAAAGAATTTCTGTTAAAATGTTTAAATGTAATTTGCAGTAAAATGATGATACTTTTAAAAAAATCAACTGGACCATCTGCCTGATAAACAGAAATATTGCAGAAAATGTTATACCTAGAAAAATTGGTTAAATCAAGACTCATTAAAAAGTCTACAAAAAAATGTTTATGCTGGAATATGTGCTGGAAATAATATAACATCACATATAATGATTATAATTGTGGGTAAACATAGTACACATGCATTTTTCTATAAAAATACAATAGACTTGAATATGGTAATAATATTAAATTTTGATGATCTGCAAATTAAGTATGCACTAATGTACAAAATAAAGATTTATCTAGGTGGGTTGTCTGTATATGTGCGTAGGAATATGTATGTCATGCAGAGACATACATACTCTATACAGAAATCTATTTAATCTCAGTGTCATTCTTTTATTCAACAGTATGATTCCATCATAATTATAGCTTAAATGTACAATGTGCATATGTAGAAATAGTTAACTTAAATTGTGTTGTTATTTCTGTAGACTGTACCTTAATACAAAGAATGCTGTGGGAATTGGAGTCTTTAGTAAAATCTATTGTGGAGTTGAGGTGGCTATGGGAAATCTCAGTCATCCATATCATGGTTGTCCCAAAGGTGCCCCAAAGGTGCTTTTGTTCAACTGAAGAAGCTTCTTGGATGAGAAGCGAAATGTCTTCAAGGAAAAACAAAGTTCAGTTGCCTTTTGAAAAAAGCATCTTTGAGATATTTTAACAACTTGTTTAAAAAGGGTGAGAAGATTTGTCTTTATATATGCTGGGTGTTGACATGCTGAAGTGGCACACACAACCCAAGGGTTGTAGATTGCCAACCTTTTAAAAACAGGACTCTAGATGCTGCTTGCAAAATATGAGAGTTTATTACTGTACAAAAGTTGTTTGAAGGATCCTTGAAGCCAGAGAGATAAAACCATGTGTATGTGTGATGAAAAATCTAAGCTACGAATGTCATGTTGATATGCAGTGAATGAACTGTCTTGATATTCTTTTTCATATTTTCTTCCTCCAGCAATATTTAGTTTCATAAGAACAAAGAGAGTTTTTAAAAAATCCAATGATTTGACTGAGGAAGAAAATGTGGAACATTTGTTACCATCACCTGTTCTGTTTATTGGTTTCTTAAGGAAGTGAATCTCCAAAGAAATCAAGGCAAGATTCCAGGGCTGATACAGAAAAGCAACATTTGCTTTAAGGCAAATATGCTATGAATATGCTAGACCCATCTGAAATTATTTAGTGAGAATCACTCTAATCATAATGTTGTCCTTGTCAACCATCCAGTCATGTCTGACCCTCGGCCACTGTATGGGTCAGAACTCTCCATGCCCCTCTGTCTCTCACTGCCTCTTTCAATTCTGCCATAGTCATCCCAGTGTCATCCTTTATAGTGTCCAGCCATTGGGTTCTAGGACTATTCCCCAAGTAGTGCAATTTCCAGCTAACATATTGTAAAATTAATTCAGAGAATCTACAATGTACTTCCATCAGTTTATTAGTTATACTATCCAATTTGTGTTCTGCAAACATGTTGGAATCACAGTTTTCTGTGTCTTAATTTTTAACTTCACCGATATCTGGTGGATATATTCACTTTGGATGGGCTCTGCAAATGTTAATTTCAAAGCAAGATCATTTGATTCACCAGCTGTGGTTTGCAATATTATTATCAATGTTTTGTTTGCTATTAAAGTTATGTCTCAAAGTGAAATTCATCAGACTTCAGGTTACTTGCATTATGCTATGTTTGAATTCTAGCATCATATATGTTAAGGTATTGTATCTTTATCCTTTGTGTAACTTTTGAATAGCTTATAAACAATTACTGTAAACCCATTTTAAGTTTGAGAGGCCTGTATGTTTGTTTAATATTCTTGAATTGCAAAGCAGGGTCCTAACAAATAGTGAATGAACACTGTAATGTCTATAGATGTACCTAAATTGATAGTATAAAATATTGCAGAATTAAGAAACCATCTTCTTAAAATAGCAAAATATAGGTAGCCCTTGTTTAGTGACTGTCTTGGATAATGATCATTTGCAGTTATAATTGTGTTATAAATGTAGCTCTTGCAACCAAGAGTCACATTTAAGACCTTCACTGCATCTCTCTCTCTCTCTCTCTCTCTCTCTCTCTCTCTCTCTCTCTCTCACTCTCTATTAGAACCCTGCAGCCTTGCAGTGCTACCTAACCCTAATTTCATCCTGAATACTTTTTTTTTGCCACCTAAAGAATATTAGCATATTCTTTTAAATGTGCATTCTCCATAGTGTGCGTGCTTACTCTTAATTCCTTCTTTCCTGATGAATGTAAATACAAACATTAATTCACAGGCACATGAACACCATTATAGTCAATATATGTTATCCTGTGCCTAATCTGTTTTTTTTCTTTTTTTTTGGTCTGTTGCAAAGTTAAGAGATTGGAGAGGAAGGAATTACAACAGAACAAGCAGGAAAACAATGGGGAATACATTGAAAGGAATGTGGGGGTATCAGCAGCCTTGAGAGGTCTATGGAAACATTCTGGTGTAATTTTGTTCTCCCCTCACTTGTTTAAGCAATCTGTCCACTCTGCGAGGAGTGGGGGGGGGGAAACAGAACCCAAGCAATCTAGGCAATTTCTTATGCCTGATTTGTTTTTTTCCTCCCTCCCTCATTGAGTGGAGAGTTTGGAGAGGAAAGAATTACAAGAGAGTAAGCAGACACGCAGTGGGAAATTCATGAGACTATTAATGTAGTGTGCTCATGGCTCTCATCTCTGAGCATGTCTGCTTTCCAATGAATGTAAATATTAATTTGCTTCTTGCTAATTATCCCAGTGACTGGAGAGCATTTCAAGGAGTGGGGGAGTGGAGAAAAAGGGAAACTGAAGTAAAATCATTAGGAGAAAAACAAAAGCAAGAGGTATGTAAGTGATCAATCTTGTCAGTTACATATAGTAGCTGCAAGCTGGCTAATACAGTGCCAGGGTTAGCATTTCAAAGGGTGGAGGAGTGGGAAAAGGGAAAGCACAGTCATAGTTATCTGATTTCCCTTCTAGTGACCACTTTACTTCATAACAGAGTTGTCAGTCCCAAATGTGGTCACTATACAAGGAGAAACTGTTTGTTTGTTTTTAAATCTATGCATATTAAATAGAATATATTTAACTTTTCATTAAAGTTTGATTCTTACAATGTTTACTAAAGTAGGAAGACTGAAATAGAATTGCATTTCCTCTAGCATCATTTTCTATGTCTTTGAATATTACTAGCTTGGGTTGGTAGTTATGTCGTTGGTTTGAGCTCCAAGCTTGGCTATTTGGTTGCAAACGTTATGTCTTCATTCAAATAGACATCTTCAGTGTGCTTTGGATTGTGCTTGTCTGGGGGAACACTGGCTTTTAAATAACTTTCTGAGTCCTGAACTAATTTTGGGATTTAACTGGGACCACAGTTATAACCCAAATGAACTCGAGTATAGAAATTCTTGGAAGCCTGGTTTTCTACCAATAAATCAATAAACAGACACATTGACATCGACCCAATCTACCAACCACTTAGAATGAAAGAACAACATCAACCATGATCCCGAAGAGCATTTAAAGACCAACGAACAGCCATGCTGCAAGCAAAATTATAACTTGACAGATCACAAGAAATCAGACCACATCACATGCAGCTGATCAAATCAACCTGAAACCAGACTATGACATCATCAGAAGACATCCAAACAACACCACCAGCACTAATTTACATCACACAGACAGTACTTAAAAGCAAGGACTATGACTCAGCAACTACAGCCAGCCAATCACAAAACCCAAAATCAGACCAGGACTCAGAAAGGTATTTAAAGGTCAGGCCTCCCCCAGACAAGCACAATCCAAAGCACACTGAAGATGTCTCCTTGAATGGGGACAAAACGTTTGCAACTAAATCGCCAAGCTCAAAACTGAAATCAACAGCATAATAATTTTCTATTGCTCTGGTTAGGTTTTGTTTTAGACCACCATTTGGCAACCCAAATTGTCAAAATTCAAAAACATTGTTCTCTAAAATCTCCTTAAAGAGTGTTTTGTTTTTGTCATGCACACTTTGATAGCTTTTGAGCATGTTTCATAGACAGCCCTATGAAGAATACATTGTTACAAAGTAACAATGTATTGTTCCTATGATCAAATTGTCTTCTTTTCTGATTTGCCATATTAGAAACTAGGAACCCATGGCAGTTTTAAAGGGTTAGGGTTAGGGTTTGTTCTTTCCCTGCCCAGTGATCCATAGTGGAATCCATTCCTTCCTATGGTGACTGAACAAGCTGCTAATCAAAAGGTGTCTTAAATCTGCCATTCTATGTGAAAGATTCAAGTGTTTTGTGGTATAGGAAACGGCTGTGTAAATCAGGGCTATCAAACTCGCGGCCTTTGGTCTGGATGCATCATGGGCTGGCCGTGCCCATGCCTGGTTTAATGAAAGGGGGAAAAAAAATCACAATATGTCATGTGACGCTGCTGTGACAACGCAGTTTGACACTCCTGGTGTAGATCATGGCCTTGGAGCAGGAGGAAAGCATGGAGATATGAGGTGAAATGAAATTGCAAAATCACTCAAGTAACAGAAATATTTAATGAAAAAGGGCCTTTCAAACACTGTCCCTTGAAATGCCAAGTTCTGGCACCAGACAAAAACGGCCTTTTCATCAGCAGAAAAGATACCCATGAAGCTATCCTGCCCCAAGTTCAATGGCTGCCAGGAGAGATGCTTATTGTGCTTTATCTAGAAGGTCAAGGAAAATGTGTAGTGCACATTTTATTGGGGGGAGGGAAGGTCCAGATTTCATACAGAAATAAATTAACCAAGCTTTTAATTTGTCTGCCTTGAGAACTATTCCCACCATTTCCTATTAGTCTAAGAAGTTTTAATTGAGAGCAGCTGCATGAAGAAAGTGGGCAGAGGTTCAATGGGAAGAAAAATAAGAAGTGATTCTTGTAATTTTAGCATTCAGAACAAAACAGGATTATAGGTTTCATCCTGTGATTTCAATTCCTCACTAACTAGTATGGTAACTAAAAAAGTAAAGGCACAGGCATCTTTATGCAAATATAGGAAATTCATAACGATTTTCATGTTACATCAGAAGGATTTCAGAGAAGCTTCAGCAATATATGGTATCACACAGAATTAGAGGGAATGCAGGATCTTCTAACATGGAAGAAAATGATGGTCTGGAAGCATATTTGTATATATGCTTTAGATGAAGATTTCAGAGATGTTTATGCTTGGTGCTTTAGTAAAAGGTTATATAATTAATAAAAATTATATAATTAATAAAAATGATGTTGGGGAATTAACACCTTTTAAACTGGAACTAAAACTCACCCTGTTACATATCCCCCTTCATAATGTAAAAACAGTTGACATAGTGAATACTTACAGCAGCCACTCCTTGCTGTGTTTTCTCAGAGTCTTTTCTGCTTTCCAGCCAAGCCACCTAGTTAAATTTGAAAACAAAGAAATCCAAACCTGGGAAGCTGTTTAATTGCAGGCTGGGTGATTTGGGTAGGGAAGCAGGAAAGTCAGCAGAAGGAATCCTTCAAAAACCGGTGAGAAAAAAAGCCAATGAGAGGAAAATTGAGGAACAGATGGGAGAGATGGTGAGTGGGGAAGAGTGTTGTAAGAAAGTGGTGAGGATAAGATTTGGGGGAAGCTGGGGTAGGGAGGATTTACAAAGTCTGAAAGCTTGGATGACTAAACCTCTGGTCCCAGTGACCAACCCAGACCGGATCCTGCAACTTTATCCTGGGACATGTTTATATTCTCCTTTGTGAGGATTTTCAAAGCCAAGGGGATGGGCAGAAGAAATTAATCAAGGGAAATAGATCAGCAATTAGTAGGAGAATAGAGAGGAGGGAAGAGGATTTGAGAGAAAGGAAGCATGTATTTCGTATGCATGTGTTAAAAAGAAGATGTAATAATTGTGTGCTTTCACAATGGGAGGGTCAGGTTTTGTGATTTGGAAGGGGAAATGCCAATGGGATTTGTGGGTGTTTAGGATTTTGATTTAAGACACAGCCAATGAAAGACTACTTGTGTCAGCAAACAAAGCAACACAATCCTTTAGCTTTGATTCTAGGCAGCATTCTTTTATTGTAGCCCTAGTTAGGAACAGCTGCTCAGGCATTATAAAACAAATTACTTCTCTAATACTAAAGTAAAACATCTTGGTGAAGTGAATCATGTTATGTGTGTAGCTCTGGTTTTGACTAAATAGGACTAATGTTATGCTTGTGTTTTATCCCTGTTTCCTATTTATAGATGAGTATAGGATGTGAGAGTTCCTTGCTTTCACAGGACACACCACAAGATGTAGCAGATGTGTGCACAATGCTTTATTGCAGCACATACTTTGTGTCTATTTGCCTCCACACTTCTGGGACTTGCAAGGTGCTGTCATGTAAATATGTCTCGAATAATAATTATAAATCTGTAAACTAGCATACAACCTTTGCATCCTTCCAAAGGTTCTTACAGTTGTTGGGATAAAGAGTTGCTTCAATGTGGTTGATTTTGTAGTTGCTACCAACCTCTTGGCAAAGCTCCAAGCATGTCTTCCACTAGGATAAATGATTCACTGTGATCCTGGCAGTTTAATGATAGTCCTCTTGCCTGCTTTTAACAGCTGCCAATCTCCCGATATTGCTTCTACTTCCCTGTCTGTGACTTGCTTATCATGTACCTTCTTCATACATCTCCCCACTCTGTCCTTGCATTTGCTTTTGTCAGTAGAGAGCCTGGGTAGGGTGAGGCTGCTTCTGGATATTAGCATATCCTTGAAAATACCAGGGTCTGGCTCAATTACCCAGGCAGTAGCAACAATAGCGTGGATATTTGTGAATTAAGTTGTGAGTGAATGTATGAGGAAAATGGGGTGAGAAGTATTGGTGCCTACAACTATTTTTCCCAATAGCTGCAACTATTTTTCCCAGTTCACTGATAATTATGCTAGTTGGCATTCTAGTTCTCTCTTGGTGGCAACTTTCTCTTCAACCCTCCATGGAAACTTTTTGTGAAGGATAGGTTTGTCCCATGGCAGTTCATTTATTCTTTCATGGGTCTTCAGGCCTCTCCCTGCTTCATCCAGGATCTCCTGGGAACAACCAAGCCTCAAGAGCCAATTTTGTGTTGGACAATTCAGTCCTTAAATTTTCATCTCTCCTCTTTTTTTCTTCCTAGAAGGTTTTTTTTTAAGTCTCTGCCTTTCTCCTTTTTTTTTGCTAGTTTAGTAGGAGCTCCTATTTCCTATGAAAAAAATATAAGAAGCCAGGTTGTCATTTCTGAACTCAGAGTCCACTTAATGTTTAAATGTTGTACATGACAGATTGTTAGAGAGCGATGTGTGACTGCAGGCTGATACAGTTGAATTTTTTACTTTTTTTGCCTGCATTTGTGTGGTGGTGATGCCAGAAATTTTAGCCAAGTTCTTGCAATATACAAGACTAAAACATATACAAAAACAATTTGTACAAGCAAAGAATAATGAATACAATGATTAAATACTGCTTGTAAACAGCTGTTTGAGCCATTGAGATTTTCATTCAATGCCATCTAAAAGAGACTACCTTTATTATTTTTCTAAAGTCCATGTAGTAATGTATATAACTATGATGAGGAAATGAGTTTGGGAGATTTAATTTTAGAATAATTTATTTAATATGATTGTTGATACATTGCCATACCCTTCTGTGAAGTGAACATATGTTGATGCAAACAAACAGATGTAATGGTGTAAATGAATGTGTCCTTTAGGGATTCAAGAAGACAGTTCTCATGATACAATGCTTGTCTTCTGTGTAAAGTGATTTATTTGCTTCTTTTTGGTACCATTTCCATCTATCAGTTAAATGTGAGTTCATATTTAAATTCCTGCCCCAATTATTATTAGGACAAAGATTTGCCTGAAGTTCTGCAATGGATGATGGAGAATGAATTGGCATTCTCTTTGAGGTAGACTCAAATACATGCAGGGCCCTTCACTTCCCCATAACTAACCTAACCTAACCTAACCTGACCTGACCTGACCTAACCAATGGACAAACAAAATTTCATGATGTTATTGTTTTCATCTGACTCAAAGATAGATGAATAAACCATCTATTCAGTGGTGGGGACAGTTTAAAGTTCATTAGATTGAAAAGCCCCTTTTGTCAACTGTTTATAAATCATTAGAAAAATCCATGAAGCCAAAAGAACATGAGGACAGAAGGTATAAACAGCAAATGCAATATCAATAGACTGAGATTGTATTGTCTTTTCTCCCCTTAACATTTAGGTGACTTATGAGATAATTAAAAATAATTGAAGAATTCCATGCTATTTCAGACTGTTTTTAGGAGACCAACTGATTTGTGTAGTTATATATGTAAGATGATGCTTAACTCAAAAACACAGTTGCAGCAGCTTGTCACTTTTAGGTTGTACACACATATAGCATGATGAAGGGATCAGACCACAATGTAAAGGCTCAGTTTCAATCCTCCCTGCTTTTTTTCAGTTAAGTACCAGGAAAAGTTTTCCTGTTTGTATTTATGGGAGGCTGCTGTGAATCTGGCTGTAATGGAATACATCAGTGTTTCTCAACCTGGGAAATTTCCAGATGTGTCAATTTCAACATCCAACGTTTCCATGTAGCGTGCACATGATAAAAAATTATGGGAGTAGATGTCAATGCTTTGGAAAACAGCTAGATGTAAAAATATTCAGTCCGTAGAAGGAATAGAACACTTACTAATGCCTGATCATTGCCTGCAAATATATACTATATTAGGTAAAAAGGGTGTCTGCCTCAGACAACAGATTTGAGGTGTTATAAATGCATATAAAATGGTTGCTTATTTTATAATATTATTGAAACTTTACTGCAAAAGGAGGAAGGGAAAAGAACTTGTGGGATATTCTGCCTCATGATCCAAAATAACTTTAGTAGCTTTGGGTCCTATGTTTATTTATAGACAAAGGCTAAAGCAATGATGCTGAGATTCCAAGCCCACTTATTTATTATTTATCGACTACTTTATCACAGAGCTGAAGAAAGTGATGATAAATATGTTTTGAGTAAAATCAGATGAAAGGCTAATTTAAGAATTCCAGAGGAGATCCCAGACCCTTGATCCCAGGCTTACCTCTAGATACATGAATAACACATTGCTAATGCTCCCAACCATAATATATGTAACTAGGACGTTTTTCTGCTAGCTTCATTTGCTAACTGCAAATACATTTTAGAAAGTGCTGTTTTTCTATCCGAAAGTATTTGAATTTTTTATAGCTTTTAAAAAACAAATTAGCTTTTTAATTTTAAAACACTTGAGCTTCTGTATTTCAATTAAATTAGTAGAAATGTAATATATACTCATCTGGCCCATGCTTCCAGCTCTGCTGTGTTGGAACAACTGTCCAAAGAGGCTTTAAAAGTTACTTGGATAATTGCTTTGTTTAAAGTAGTAGAACATACAGATAGGTTTTAATAAGGAAACTAATCTCCTAAGATTTCTTTTATTTTTCTTATTAAGAAAATAGGTGAATAAACGTAAGTGGTGTCATTCACCTTTTTTAAAAAAAATTCCAGCAAGGTTTTCAATGTAGTTTTTTACATAGCAGACTGAGAGCAGAGACAAAATAACATCCAGGAGTTAAAAGAGTCTATAATTAGGCAGTGATTTGAACCTTTCTATCTGAGAGCAGGTGCAGGATATGTCTGAGGGTTAGAATATGTGATGAATGAAGAGACTAACTAAACTCTTGCGGCCAGAAGGAAGGTCATGACTGGAGTTGAAATGAACTATTTGAAAGTTAAAGGTTTGGCATGATGACAGTTTGGTGGCTTCTGAGCAAAAGGACTCCAAAAATCAGAAGCTGAAAATATTCCAAAATTCCCTGCTGGTTGGCTGCCATGATAAAACTGCAGTACTCGAAGGAAAATGGGACACATAAACAGCTGTTGTGGTGCACTCCCCTGATCATTTAGGGAGAGAAATCCCTTCTGATGTGTTATTTAACTTCTGAACTACTGAGTTTTCTAAATTTAGAGCAGACACTTTTATTATCATAGTTTATACTGCAAAGGAGCATCATACAAAATTTGCCATATGGTAGAAAAGTTATTGAGAAACATTAGGTCAATAATGTGGGGTTTCTGGGAATATGCCATGATTATTCTGATTTGGTCCATTGCTGGCAAATCCTAGACGCTCAATTGTTATGACCCACACTTATAGAAGTATATTCAGATACCATTAGCATGTTGGTAGTAAGTAACACCGAAGACTTAGAATAGGTTGTAATGTACTCTATTCCAGAGGAGTTAAGTATTTTTAGACATGCTTTGGTATATCTGGCTTCAATTTTACTCTCTGATTTCCAGTTAATGGTTGAAAATAGCCTGCAAAGTATTTTTTTTCCTTTCATCCTCAGTCTGCAAACTGTATCCTTCCTTTATGCACTTGGGGAATGCAACTCTAAATATTTAAATAAAATTGAAATAACTGTGTATTGTCGTAATCCATCAACAATTATTACAATTAGGTTTCATTTTAATACATGGTTGAAACTAGTTTCTAATCTAGTATTTTCAGCAGGATTTTATAATGATGATTTGCCTTCCTTTGTCTGATGTATTACAGAGGCACATATATTTGTAAATTATGTCTATAAAATTGTAATACATCAATCAATTACAACACTAACTTGGCATTGCTTTGCTATTGTACTTGTTAATTATAGCTAAATTTCAATGAGAATGTTAAGAAGAAAATATTGACTCTTTTTTTTCTTTATTTTTTCTTTATTTTTAGGTTGGGATTCCCCATGACCATCATATCCTGTACCATTGGAATGTGTTATCTTCTTGTTGCTCATGTTGTATTGGGTTGGTCTTAATTATGTACTATATGAACAAAAGATTCTGTCAAACTTTTTCAGCTTTTGTTACATTTTTTGAACAATGAAAGAAAACCATTTTTTTTAAAAATGCTCCAAATTGGCTTTCCATCATGTGCAAAAAATCTAGTTTCCCAATGAAATCAAGCATTGATTTTGGTAGGAATTTTTTAAATCTGTGCTCCCTATCGAGACTGAGATAAATAGAACCCCATGGAATGCAAGTCACCACAATTTTATTAATAGGTGATAGCTCTAGAATTATCATGCCAAACTTTGAAGGGTTTGTACTATTTTATATTGCAATTGGAAAGATTGTGGTCTATAGGTGAAATGGAACATGAGAAAAGGAAGGAAAAGATGCTGCCTAGTAAACTAGTAAACAATCAGACAAGAGAGGCAGGAGACCTCAATGGCTTAATGGTCATAAAGGCAAACCTATGAAGGACCCACCCTAATAGGTCAAGCAGTCAAAAGTGTTTGCAGGAAGTTTGCGCCTTCAGATTTGCAAGATTCTGTTAATGAAGCATCACAATAAAGTAGTAATATTTCACCCATTTTGCCCAGGAGGGCTGATAGCACAGTAAAGAAACTACCATATCAAAACTAGATTAAAATCCTTCCCTTTGACATATCAGTTTGGGGTCTCCAGTTTAAAAAGGCACAGATGAACAAAAGCCATCTTTGAATAATGTGTTCCAGTCCTAAATCAATGTTCCTGTGATGTGTTCCAGATGGACTTCCTGATAGTAGTTACGGGTAGGTGAAATGTATTCCAGGATAACTTTTCATATCTCCCGAAATAATAATTTGGTAAGGTAATTTGACTAACCAGACATTTTAAAATTACCTTTTTTAAAATATGTTTGTGGGTAATGAAGCTGATTAAATGCTAGATCTATATTTTCTGTAAAGATCATTATGCAGTAATGATAAACCTTTCTGCAATCTTTCACCCAAAACATTCTCAAAGGAGGGAGATTTATTAATTAATACTCAAATAAACATACATAATTTCATAATAACCTATATTAATTGAAACATGAATGTAATGGGATTATATTTTTTCCTGAAATTTTGGATTGCTAAATTTTGTGCGTAGTCATTAGTAAAAATCTTGCTATTGCAGATATTTTTCATTTCTCATTTGGGGTTTATTTTTGTCTTGGTGATATATTTAGCAATTTGCAGTGTAAGCTGCCGATATTCACCTTATGCTTACTGTGATAAATAAGCAAATGGGGACACTCTGCATAATGAAATTACTTCATTGTTTTAAAATAAACAATGATTTGAAATGGAATAATTATCCCTTTTAATTTGGCTCATAATTTTCTAGTTTTAGAAGAATTGTTATTCACTCAAATGCATATGTATAAATAAAATGAGCTACATTTTAGACAATTATCAAGGATATTTACTTAAGGCTATGTGTAAATAGCTTAATTTTAATACATTTAGTGATCAAGGATTCATGCTTGTTTATTGTTCCTCTAGCTAAGCAGGACAGTTTAAGAATAGCAAACTACTGTAGTTAGAATATTTTTCCAAGGTGTTTTTATGGATAGAGTTTGTAAATATAGAAGTGGAGAATGACACCCATATATTGAAGCAGTGCATCTTATGCTCTCATATCTACTTTCCAAATCTAGGATGAGTTGCTATCTCTTTGACCCCTATGATTCAATAATTTGGCCTTCTGACTGTCTGTTTCATTTAAAATGTGACATGGGTCTTATTCAGTACTAACATCTCCATGATGTAATAAGACAGTATTGTATTGTAATAAGTAGTTTTTCCCTATATGAAGATTGTTCTTTGGATTGTGTCTACTGACTCTTATGAGCTATTATAGGTAACCATTCCTACCCACATGGTGCTAGATTGATGATAAATGTCTTATAACATCAAAACACAAATCCTTTCAAATTTATGTCATAGTGTCTCACTGAAGTCTGTAATATTGGATATAGCATTACAATGCTGCAATGCATATTTCATATCTCTCTCTCTTACACACACACATATAGACACACACTATACATCCTGTTCAATGCACTGCAATGTCAGCTACATGGAAGGAGAAATCTGAAATATGTAGGATTTCCCATTTTTTTCATTACAATCTCATAAAATAGATGAACTTCTTGTCTATCATGTGTTATCAAATAATACTACTGCTCTTCTCCCAGTTCTTAGTTCTTAATCCATTTAGTAAGGTTCTGCCTCAGGAATTAAACAATATGCCTCTGCCTAGAAATCTTTCATAATCTTGTTATTTAATCGTATTATTTTGGCTGTTCTAGGAATTAAATAATTTGCTTTAAATTGGATCCAGATTTAACATTATTTAAAATATACCAAATGAAAACAGTACATTTATTAGTCTTAGTCTTGCTAAATATGAATAGGTGCTATATGAGGATCCATGATAATGTTATCCTATCATGACATTAGCATGCAAACAGTATTGTAAAGTTATATAATTTGATCCTTTTTGCAATGATATTATAGTATGTGATGACATTATGAATATGAAGTTCTTGTCTTCTCTCTCTGACGATGCCAATGTCAATATGATTCCATACATTATTTATAGATTTTGATCTTATTCCTTAGTTGATTTTCTTAAACTAGTTGATAATGTTTTATACAGTTTGAGTTCCAGTACTAAGAACTTTCAAAATTACAATCTGCATTTTTAGAGTGACAAAGTACAATTTTCCTTTTGTATTAAAATCAGTGCATTTGACATTTGGCTAACAGAGAATGGGAAGATATGCAATTCTCTCATTCATTCTCAGCAGCTGTCTGAAAAAAACCCATATATGTGACTTACTTACAGAGAGCTTAACAGTAAGCTTAAAATATTAAATATACTGAATACACACAATAGGATTATTTTCTATGGTAATTTTTTTATAGAAGTTAAGAAATCAAGAAAACTGCAGTCTGTATTTTTCAAGTGATGTACCTACCAAGAGAAAAATGTCATTGTAAAAGAAATTTTGTAACAATATATATGATACCTATCCAGAACTGTGTGGGTGTTTTTCTTTTCTTACCACTGGCTGCCCCCCTCCCAGATTATATTCCTTAATTATAATTTTTAAAAACAACAATATGACAAGTCAAAGTTTGATTGATTCTTTTCTATTGGCTAAACTGTGCAGTTCTTTACTGAAGTCTTACCTAATTGAATATTCTAGAAGCATTAGATTTCTACTATTAGACTTCTGCTGTTCCTTCAGCCAAAATGACTTCTCAAGACATTATAAGCAACTAGAAAACCTAGGGCCATCCTTCTTTCCACATATAATATAGGCTAGTGCTATTCTCCCCTCATGACCCTCATCAGAGCCCAAGTGAAACCTCCTTTTGCTCCTTCTACTCGGCTGATCCGTGGAACTGTCTGCATTTTGTAAGAGGGAACAGGAACAGGGGAGTTGCTGGCTTTGAAGAAAATTAGATCCCTACTCCCCATCCAGCTGTGTCCCCAAGAGCCCACTTCCTCCAGGGAGAAAGAGTGCTTACCTAACAACAGCACATCCAAGCTATCCCTACCTCATAAACCTGAATCACTCCCTGTTGTTTCTCTCCCTGCCCACTGTCAGTAAGAGATTTCAGATTTTGGCCTCTGTTCCCAAGCAGCCAATTACTGCTTGCCAGTCATAACTTGCTACTAGCTGTTTGAATGCAGATGCAAGAGGGAGGCAGGAAAGAGGACAGGGATATGCTTTTCCCATCTTTCCTAGTACCATACAACCTATGCGGTTCTGGAAAATGTAGGTGGAAATCATGGTCATGTGATCATGGCTAACTGTGATAATGTTGCAGTGGCCACAATTTTGTGAATACATTTGGTGTGAAGATCCTTGAAGTTTCAATTATACAGAGATAATGGGTTCTGGAACTTGGATGCATTTTTAACTCAGGCTATTTGAGATACTTTGATTTTAAAAATGTTGCCCTGGGATGTACCATTTCACCCAATTAAAGGTGACAAACAGACAAAGGAGTTTTAGTAATATATAGATTAATTCTGATAAACTACATGGATTCTCCAAAATTGTTATAGGCAATTAATTTACCTCTCAGCTACACATGTAATATATTTAAATTGATTATTTTAGTGATATTAAAGAGGTTAAGTGATATCTAAAAGCAATAACCAAGATAAGTTATATGTAAGTTTATGTTGCATGCAAGCATATCAATTAATTTTGATGCACAATACTAGTGTTTTATAATTTGCTCTTGTGCAACAAGATATTGCAATATTTATCATATTGATAAATTTATACTGGAATTATATGCCTTCAACTAATCTTGTCAGGGTTCAGCTAAGATGGAGTGAACCTATTTAGTATTTAGACTATTAGGACTGCAGGATAAGCTTGTCCTGAATATGATTTTATTTTTACCAATATATAATCTAACAGATTTGGCTAGAATGATAAGGATCAATGCAATTCTGAAAGATGGAGTCAAGTAAGTGGATTGAATGCAAATTTTGTTCCACTGCTTTGTTATGTAGTGATGGTTAGTGATCAGTTGTTTAATGAGTTTCACATATATAATTTTTTATGCACAACTGTGACAAACCATATATAGTCTTGTAGTACTTGCAACAAGTTATTGTAATATACAAGGTATGTGCATTCTTCCAGCAGTCAATGGCTATAGCCTCATCCACTGTTTTGATTCCATTCAAAATCCAATAGCTCTGTAGTATAAAACTACCATCTCAGTGTTACTATTGATCTAGCATGCATTTGTATACTGCTCAGAATCATTGAAAGGCAGGCAGCATACAAGTTTAATAAAATGAAATTGTCAGTTAATCCTGCCTACCATATACTGTAGTATCCTCAAACTTAATGGCATTTTTCTGAGGTGAAGACATTAAGTTCCTACTCTTTTTGTAATTGCTGTAATGGATCTTGATAAAGTACATGCCTCCTATCCTTTCAATCACTAGTTGCTTTAAAATATACAAGTTCTGGGTCCAGATTTTGATTAGGAAATAATTAAATTCACTCCTTCATTCTCTGTTACCTATCAGAGATAAGTAATTATGCTGTGTGTTCTATGAATTGTACAGAGAAAATAGACATTTTCCAATATTTCTCATAATGATACCATTAAGAATTCCCGATTCTTGCAGAGAACTTGACTATAAACAGAAGAATAATGTATAGAATAATAATGTACAGGGGTCAACACTGCTTGGCTAAATGTGGATAGCCAATAGTTCTAAATAGGTTACATCAATTCACAAGCAATCCATATTATACTATCCATACTATGCTGTTCTACACATTTCCAGATAGTATGTATGAGAATTACATGCGTATGTCCTTAATTTAAGTGCTTCTTTGTTACTTCAATTAGGAGTGGTATTTGGAGGCAAGTTCTTAGAGAATTAATATATATAAAGCCAAGACTGGAGAGATTTGAGTCTTCACTTGACCACAAGGCTCATTTGGCGATTTGGGATCCAGTCTTCTCTCATACCTACCTCACAGGCAGGATAGAACTGCAATAAATAATAAATGCAGTGTTTTCTATCTACTGTTTTTCCTTCCTGATGTTTTTGTTGAAAATATATATTTCCCAAAGCATCTTTGCAATGCATATGTGCAATTAGAAAGTCTCCTTGATAGTGTAGATGTCAGAAAAAGGGGTAATGCAAGACAAAGTTGTTTGTTTATGCATAACTCTCAATCTGCCTTTCATTATTGTAATCTGATGTTAACTGGAGGAAGCACAGAGATGATTAAATGTGCTCCTCCAATTCTCCCATCTGTGCTGACTTGCTTCTTGGAATATATAAAAATGAAGATATTATACATTTTGAGATAATACAGTAAAATTCAACTGTAAAGTGAATAAAATTACAATTCTAATGTAATTGTGATGCTAATATGCAGTTAGACATAAATGAACTGAAATATGCTTTCCATATTTTCATGCACTATCTGAAAATAAATCACACTATTAAAGATATAGGCAATATTATAGTACAGAGGAAAAAGTTGTCTTCTTTATATATTACATTAGTTTGGAAATCAATTGTATTATTTCATAAAAAGAAGCACATGCTATACATAATGGGGGAAATATATGTATGGCAGTAGAGAGGGAACCAGAGAGATAATTTTTTTTCACATATCACTTTCCAATATAAAGTATATTGACAATGGTTGACCAATAAAAACAGTGCCTTATTTTTATTTTCACAAATGTATAAACCATCAAAACCCAGTGGCTTTAGTAGTTTATGAATATTTTACAATAAAACTCAATTTGAAAAACAGTCTTAGAGTTCTCGAGATCGAGAAGAATAGAAAACTCAGAATCATGTTTTCTGAACTGAAGAATTATTTGGATGGCCATTCCCTAAAGCTGATAGCATCAAGTTCTGTCATTCCCTTAGAAAGAAGGAATCCTACAGCAAACATTTGAAATTCTGCTTTGTGTTGCAACACATTACAGTGGAAACAAATCCTACCAGGACATGAGTAAAAATCTTCCCAAATGCAACATTCTTGAAGATATAACTTTTCAAGCCTTGACAACTTAAAGAAGAGATGACCAACTGTAAATATATGGCTTAGTTCTGATCCCAAGAAAAGTTCTCCTCTCCTCTCCTCTCCTCTGCTCTCTTCTCCTCCCTTCCTATGGCCAGCCATCTCATCCTGATAACTCTGGGTGGATAACAGTGGTTATTCACCATTGTAAACAGCATAACAAGAAGCATAAAATAAGAAGCTAAGGTAAAATCACAAATCTTCCCCAACCTTACTATCTCATGGGCTCTGCCACATATATTGACCTTCATGCCCTGTGACAGAACCATAGTGTCAAAGCTTTATGAAAGGCAAACTGGAATGAATGTTCCCTGAACAGGTGCCATGACCTATTTTGATTCTTAGTAGTTTTAAGCTATAATTCCTCCTCATTTCTCATTTCTGTGCAAGATTGCCTTCTAAAAAGATCTTGTTACAAATAATGATATTCTAAGGGCATATCTCTTTGAGAGGTTACATAATTTAGCATTGCCCAAACTTTCTAAGATCTCATACTTCTTTACAAATAACTCTTTATAGTTGTTATGAAATAATCTTTCAGTCTTCAGCCAGAAGGAATAGTTACTGATGAAATAATTCTGCAAAGAAATCAGGAGCTGGTCCTAGCCACCAATGGTGATGAATTGACTCCTTTGGTTCAAAAATGCTGCAGTTTCAACTCTTGTATGTTATATACCATATAGTATATATAGTATATAGCAGGGGTGTGAAACTGAATTTCTTTGAGGGCCAGATCAGCATTGTAGTTCTTATCTGCGGGCCAGCAGGGATGGGTGGGATGGATGCCTCCTGCAGTACTCTGCTAGCCAAAAAATGGGCCATGTGGCCCATTTTCTGGCCATTTCCAGCCTGTTTTGGGCCCTTTTTTGGCCTGTTTTTTCAGGTTGTTTTTCTGTTGTTTTGGCCCATTTTGGACCCATTTTTCAGCCCCATTTTGGCCAGCAGTGTTGCAGGAGGCCATGGAGGGTGAAAA
>JANHFL010002525.1:56143-74975 GCA_032468155.1 Oxyrhabdium leporinum | reverse complement strand
ATCTTAGTTTTCTCTTTATTTATTTTCAATCCTGCCACTTCACCATATTCTTCTATTTTTTAAAATTAATTTAGGCCAAAGTTCTTGTGGATCTTCCAAAATAAAAACTAAGTCATCTGCAAATGCTTGTAATTTATATTTTTCTTTTTTTAGTTCTATACCTTTTATCTCTGTATCTCGTCTAATATTTCTGTTTAGTACTTCCAGTGTCAATATGAATAATAGGGGAGACAGGGGACATTCTTGTCTTGTACCTTTTTTAATACTAACCTTCTCAGTGAAATCTCCATTTACTATCACCTTTGCTTTTTGCTTATATAATCTTATATAATCTTATATAATCTTATATAATCTTAATCATATTAATAAATGTCTCCCCAAAGTCCATGTCTTTTAACTGTGCTAGCATAAATTGCCAATTCACATTGTCGAGGGCCTTCTGTGCATTTAGGAAGATCAACGCCATTTGCTTCTGTGGATGCGCTTCGTAATACTCCAATGTATTTAGAATTATTCTCATATTGTCTTTAATTTGTCTCTTACGTAGAAAACCATTTTGGTCTGGATGTATAAATTGATTTAAAAATCTTTTTAGTCTTTCTGCAATTGTTGAAGCAAATATTTTATAATCAGCATTCAATAAAGATATCGGCTGTAGTTTTTTATCTGTTATAAGTCTGAGTTTTCTTTCAGTATGAAAGTAATATATGCCTCCATCCATGAATCTGGTACTTTCATTTCTAACAATAGTTCATTGAACACTTCCAACACTGGAATACTTAAAATATTTTGTAAGTCTTTGTATAGTTCTGGTAGTCCGTCCGATGTTGAATTTCATTATCTGGGCTTATTTACTATCTTTGAATTAGTACTCCAGGATAGACTTTGTGATGGAAAGATTTCCATTGTTATGTAGTAATAGTTAAAATAAAACATGATACATATTTGTAAGTAGCACAGACATGCTAATGATACCTGTGATGCGTAACTCTTTATATATACATTCACAACTTATTCTTTATAGTTGCTTCCATTAACACTGAGAAATTCCTGTATTCTAAACTTGGCTGCAGATCTCTCTGCACATGAAAATAAATTTATATATGATTCATAAAACTGATCCTTTAAATTCATGGGCTCAGGAATGCACAAAACAAGTGTTGTTAGATCATCACTGTTAGTTATATGATATTTAAAGAACATGTTTTTTTAAAAATTGTGAAAAGTGAGTAATAGTGCCATCTATGTATGTGCCCATCTTTTCCTATCTCAGCTTTTTCTAGCATAATGTTCTATGTATATGTTGAACTACAGCTCCCATTATTGCCATCCAACATGGGAACGGTGGATAGTGTCCCTATCTATACATATAACTTCATGCCTTTTTGAAAGATCTAAAGTTTATTTCTAGATAGCATTGTCTTCTACCTCTCCTTGGTTGGATAAGGAAGGGTAAATACCAACAATTCTGCCAATTACTTTAGTTCAAACTCTTACAGTGTTGCTAAATTCATTAACTAAGATTTCTGAACAGAAGTAAATACTTTCAACATGAAGTAAAATTTATCCTCACTTTCTATTGATTGCATTTCTTCTGAATAAATTGTATTCTGTTGTATTACAGTCATGGAACTTATCTTACTAAGTCTTGGTTAAACCTGTTAAATCACATTTTCCTTCCTGTACTAAGAGTTCAAGCACATTTTATTTATTTCCTCTTGGTGTACAAAAAACAAATGCATGACTCAATGCTCACAATTTATTTGGAAATGATGCAAATATTTAGTCCAAAGGCCAATTAAGGAAACCTCTCTCATGTATCATTTATCTACTCAGTCATTGACTTTATTTATTTTATTTTATTTTAGGAAATTTATATTGTCGCCTATTCTCACGTGGCGACTCAAGGTGGCTTACAGGAATAAAAACCTCATAAAGAAAACAATAAGACTAATACAAGAGAATAATAAAATAACAGCAAAATAATATAATACCCCCCCCATCCCAGCAACAACACAACATATGAGCCATTTAATGGGCTCCATCCCTCTCTGCATTCCCTAGGCTTGCAACAGAACCAGGACTTCAGCGCCTTCTGGAGGAGTGTTAGAGTGAGGGCCATTCTAATCTCTGGGGGAATGATGTTTCAGAAAGATGGAGAAGGCCCTTCTTCTTGGTCAAACCAGGTATATCTCCCTAGGGGATGAGACCCGCAACATTCCTTGTCCCCTCCCACTCTGGTGGGTCAAGTAGGTGTGATCGACAAGAGACAGTCACTCAGATAATCTGGTCCCAAACCATGAAGGACTTTAAAGTTGACAACCAGCACCTTGAATTGCACCAATGCAGCTCCTGCAGAAGAAGTGATACATATGCATACCAAGGTCTGCACAACACCATGCGGGCTGGTGCATTTTGCACCAATTGGAGTTTCTGGATGCTCTTTAAGGGCAGCCACATATAGAGCATATTGCAATAGTCAATACGAAAAGTGACTAGGGCATGAGTGACTGTGAATAGGGATTATCCATCCGGGAAAGGGAGTAATTGGCGCAGTTTTGCACAAAGGCCCTCCTGGCCATGATTGCCACCTGCTCTTCAAGCAGGAGGCATGAGTGCAAGAGAACCCCAGATTACGCATAGGGTTTGTTTGGGGTAGTGCCACCCCATCCAAGACCAAAGGTGGCAATTCTCCCTGAGCCAAAGAACCCCAAACACAGAGCCACTCAGTCTTGCCAGGATTCAGTTTCAACCTGTTGCTCTCTATCCAGCCCCTAACAGCTTCTAGGCACTGTGAAAGGGAGGACACAGCATACTTAACTCACCATGAGACATACAGCTGAGTATCATGAGCATATTGATGATATCTCAGTCCATGATGACGGATGATCTCACCCAACAGCTTCATACAAATGTTGAACAGGAATGGAGAGAATACTGAGCTCTGCAGAACCTTGCAAAGCAGTGGGCGAAGGCTGGATCACTCCCCTCCTATCAACACTGACTGAGAGTGGCTGCAGAGGAAGGAAGTGAATCAGGATAGCACAGGGCCTCCCACTCCCATCCTCTGAAGCTGCTCCAGAAGAATACCATGGTCGATAGTATCGAAAGCTGCTGAGAGGTCAAGTAGAGCAAGGATGGATGCACTATCCCGATCCCACTCCCACCAGAGATCAGCCAAAAGCATGACTAATGCTGTTTCTGTCCCATATCCAGGCCTGAATCCTGACTGGTAGGGGCCTAGATAATCCGTTTCATCCAGAAACCTCTGGAGCTTCTGCGCAACTACCTTCTCAACAGCCTTCCCCAAAAAGGGAAGATTGGAGACAGGTTGGAAATTATCTAACAGGTGGAATCCAGCAATGGCTTCTTAAGAAGAGGGAAGACTACAGCCTCCTTAATATGCTGGAGCACTATCTCCTCCTGTAGGGAAACATTAGTCACCACCAGAGTCTACCCTCCTGTCACTTCCTGGGAAGCTTTCACAAGCCAGGAGGGACATGAAGCCATTTATGTTCTTTGATATGATAATATAAGCTCTAAGGTTTTGAGATTTCTTCCTGAAATTCTAAATATGTGACAATATGTTCTTGGTACTAGCATTTCTCATTATCTGAGGAAGGAATCATTCATTGCAGTTGTTCTTGCTATCCAGCCTATTGGAAAAAGAGGCACACATTTTTTGAAATTATGTTTTGTATTATAAATAATATTCATACTTATTTACACAGCAGTAATTGAAGTTATTTAGTAATGGCTTTTTAGCTTTTCTGTATTAAACTACTTATCTCACATTTCTGCATTATCGTAAGCCTATATAATTGGTTTCTGTATGATCAACCAGAGAAAAGCCTGACAGACAGTATGCTTTATGAACGGATGGGTCTTGCCAGTGCATATTTATTTTCAATTATTTGTAGCAATGGGTTATCAACTTAGCACAACTATATTTTTATGCCTTTTAGAGAGGAAATCAAGAATTTCACTGCTGCAAATATATGCCAGATTGTTGAGGGCCTTTAAAGTGTAAATTTCTATCTGGCCATCTCCATTTTCATCTTCTACTAGTAAAGAGCCAGTCTTTCTTCTTATTTCTCTTGGACTTTCAGATTAGCCAAATGCAAGCTCTTAAAGAAAAAGGTATTATGGATATATAGGGATCTGTTGAAAGAGAGAGAGCAAATGATAAAATTATTTGTATTGCAATGTTATGACACAAACCACATGACTTATGCATGTGATGTTAGGACACCAGTAGGAAAAGCTAGAGTTTATGCCATAGTATTGCATCATGTTTCATCACATTTTTCCTTATCATGGGTGATACTGAGCACCACTGTATTTGGATCTTTCCACTAAACCCCACAGGCAAGTACCTATTAGCAAACTTTGTTAACTTGCTCAGTGGTTTACTCTGGAACCTGGTTGTCTTAAATTTCTCTCAGTCTCTGCTTACTGTTTACTAGTAAGAAATCATTCATCTATGGTGGACAATCAGCAGCCCTGGCTGAGCAGTTTAATACTGACACCTTTCTAAAAGTATCAGGATCTCATTTGCAGACTTCCACAGTCCCTTCCAGCCTTATGATTCAATGTTCTATGCAATAGGTAGAATAAGATTATTAGATTCTTTCCTTAGAAATGCAAGCCAGCGCTCACAATCAAATCACAAACATGAGAAGTCTTAGTATAGACTGGCATCTTTCCATTAATAAATATTTTTAAAAGATATTGTGAAGAATCTCTTCCACTAATATGTTCATTTTCATCTGAGTATCCTGAAAGAGATAGCTTATCCCTATCAAATGTTGCCAAGAAAACTAGAATCTAGTCACAAGGACTCAGGAGAATCTTTACATTTTAAATGAAAATGTCAAATTAAAAAAACACTGAGAAGAGGAAAGGTGCCAAATCAAAGTGATTTATTCTTAAAATCTAATTTGGATAATTAAGATCAATGATGTGCATTTTAGACCTATATCCAGAAATTCTGTACAATTAGAAGTGATTTATGTATCTTGATTTCTGCCCAAAAGGCCTTTCTGTTTTACAAATCAAAGAATGCCTTAAGCCCACATTAAAAAAAAGCATTATTCTATATTATAGTTAGCACATTAAACCAAAATGAAATTAGGAAATTTCTGCTTAATTTTGTCAGCTAGAAGTAAGGTGGAGCAACTCAATTTAGTGCCAAAAACACCACTGTATTTTGATTGTAACAAATAATCCAGAAGTACCATTGCTGTAGTACCATACTCTACTCTGTGCTTTAAAGATAGTGTCTGCTCTATGCTTTAAGACCGTGATGGCGAACCTATGGCACATGTGCCAGGGGTGGCATCAGAGCTCTCTCTGTGGACACAAGAGCTGTTGCCCAAGCTCAGCTCCGCCATGCATGCATGCACATGCCTCCCACTGGCCAGCTGGTCTTTGGGTCTTCACCGCACATGCGCAGGGGCTGGGGCACATGCGGGGTGCAGAGCGCATGTACAGGGGACATCCATGCATGCGTGGGGGTCATGCACATGCATATGGATGCGCTCGCATGCATGGGGGACAGGCAGATGTGCAGGGATGGGGCGCATACGCAGGGGACACGTGCGTATTGCATTTTGGGGATGTGTGTGTATGCGCACACTTTGGGCACCCAGTGCCAGAAAGGTTAGCCATCTTAAATGCTTTAAGATAATATAGCATTCATCCTTAAATGAATTCTAAACTTTTCCATTAATTTCTGAGCCCTACCTGTTAATTCCTGTTCATAAAGCCCTGAATGGTTTGAGACAAAAATTACAGAATGGCAGCCACTTCTACAACTTTTTTTAACCATATATTCTATTATGAGTTCCACCTACAGAAATTATATGAAGCACTATGGAATCTGGGGAGACAAAACTGGCCTTGGCACTGTAACATTGTTTATAGCTTACACTTATTATTATTTTATTAATAACTCAAAGCAGTGAACATAATGTATCTAATAGTCTTTCCTCCCTCTATTTTTTCCACAACAGGAAATCTGTGAGGTGGGTTGGGCTGATGGAAAGTGATTGGCCCAAAGTTACCCAGATGGCTTTCATGTCTAAGGCAGGACTAGAATCCAGAGTTTGCTGGTTTCTAGTCCAAGGAACAATGGGGAATTATCTAATATTCTGTTGAGATTTTAATGAGGGCTAGGATCCACTTTTGTTTTATTAATTTTTAACATCCAGAAATAACCATTTAATTCAATGACTCCGATTACCACTGTAGTAGTATTAGAAAGTATCTTTAAAAAACCCTGTAAAATTCATGGAACTTAGAAAGCTGTGGTAAATATCAAACATTTGCAGTGCAGCATTTTCCTCAATTTATATGTAAAGAAGGTCAAACTTCCATACAACTAGAAGTTTTCCAAATATCTAATATCATTACTCAAGGTAATTATCTCAAGATAATGCATTGTTTTAGGCTTTTCCTACATTTAGAGAACAGGAAGAGTCACACTGTTACAATAAGAGGCTATTAGGGCATCCATGTCTTTGGTAAGCTACTGTCATTTCTCTTCTCCGAACAAGCAGGCACGTTCAAAGATGAATCCTTATTTCCTTATGTTGATGGCTGTAAATAGTTTTTCAACTTAGAATATGAGACAATTTGATGAGATCTTTCCTGGCTTTTTTGGCTAGAATCCTTTGATCAGTCAATTTCTTTACTAGCTTAATAAAGAAAACAGTTTGGAACTCTCATTTCACTTTGTTGAGAGGTGTTCTTCCATACTTAATAACTGTATGTGAGATTGCAACCCCATGAAGATTCTCCAATGTGTGAATTAAAGACATAATTAGTTTGGCTTGATTTCCAACATCCATTTTTAGATGTTGTTTTAACATCAAAATATAATTTTCAACAGCTTCCTATGATGATCCCAATGTTCAAAACGATATTTTAGCCTTGTTTATATATACTGTTATATATACTGTTGTTGAATCTTCTGAGTCAAAAATACTGACCTAGGAGTAATAATGAGATCTACTGAAATTTTCTGGGTCTTCTTGGTTTCTTCTGTCTGAAGCACTTTAGCATCATCAGTCAACTTGGAGGTCCCATAATTCTGCTCTTTTCTTATGTTATTCCCTTTACAGTAATTCTGGGAATAAAGCAATTCTGTTCCCAACAGTTACTTGGTTGCTCTCTCAATCCTGTCTCAAACTCTGTTTTTAGATTCAGCATGGAAGAATATGGTTGATCTACATGGCTATTAGTTGGTGCAGAAATCAAGCCATCAAAAAGGCTCTTCTTCCCAAATTTCACTTGGAAAATAAAAATAAAAGAAGACAATTTTTAAATAGAATGGAAGAAAAGGATTCTGATATTTTAATGTTTCTAATTCTGATTTTTTTCTAGCTGTTAGTAAAAATGATTA
Organism: Oxyrhabdium leporinum; assembly: GCA_032468155.1. Classification (NCBI taxonomy): domain Eukaryota; kingdom Metazoa; phylum Chordata; class Lepidosauria; order Squamata; family Cyclocoridae; genus Oxyrhabdium; species Oxyrhabdium leporinum. The sequence goes on along the minus strand of JANHFL010002525.1, from coordinate 67,570 downwards.
GAACTAGAAACACCAATATTCCAAATGAGAATATTCCTCTCATTTTTAGTAATAATCATATTAATAGCGATAACAATTAAGCTAAAATACTATGGGACTTTAGAATTCAAACAGACAGGCACCTGCCACATAATACCCCAGACTTAACAATTGCAATAAGAAAGACCAAAAAAGTCCGGATGGCAGTACTTGGAGACAGCAGAACAGAAGAGAAAGAACGGAGAAGATAACTAACTAAATACAAAGACCTGCAAATAGAAATAGACTGACTGCCAAAAAAAAGCAAAGGTAGTACAAAAAGTTATAGGCATCTTGGGTGCAATCCGAAAACATACGGAGAACCACTTGAACACTGTCGGCATTGACAAATTCACCACCAATCAATTGCAAAAAGCAGCTTTACTTGGAGCTGCTTATATCCTCTGCTTTTGGACTCAGCATGAAAGAATATGGTTGATCTACATGGCTTAGGCTATTAGTTGGTGACAATATCTGTAATATCATCAAATATCCACATCTGCCTATCCCAGGTACTTGGGAAGGCTTCGACAGACAGCCAACAATACCAAATCCATTCTGGCATCTGGCTGACTGTGCAACATACTATAATAATAGTAATATGATTTTTTTCCCCCTTAGGAGACTTTTTCTTTGACTACTGCATTTGGACTTCAGGGACCTCAGCTGGCCTATCCAACTTCGATCGACTTAATTTGTCAGTGCAATGATGCCATATTCCTGAATCTGAATAAAACATGCATTACAGTAAATTCAGTTCAATGGCTACAATACAATAAAATGGATGGTTTATACAGCTTTTTCCTCATTTTAGCATTTTATAAGAAATAAAAAAGGCATATAAAATAAATATGAATTTTTATTTATTTATTTATTTAATTAATTTATTATTTTAATAGGAAATAAAGGGGCCTATAAAACTTTTATAATTCCTAACATAAGCAGCATTGTACCAACCCTAAACTGAAGGCCAGTGCATGAAATAACATCTTCAGGAAATTAATGAGTCCTACCTGGGGTGCCAAATCAAGGGTCCTTAAGACATTTGCTACTCAGCAGGCAAATACGTCTGCTCAGTCTGGTATAAATCAGTGCATGCTGGGAAAGTAGATGTTGCTCTGAATGAAGCTAACAGAAGTATTATTGGATGCCTTAAACCTACCCCTGCCAAGAAGATCTACCACCTAGCTGGCATTGCCCACCTGCTGTTCACAGAGAAGCAACAGCATACAGAGGGAGACTCAAATCATCAATATCTAGATGACACACTCTCTATGGCCCACAACCAGCTCATCAGAGACTAAAATCCAGGAAAAGCTTCCTTAGGTCGACAGAAGATTTTGAAGAATGAACGTATGGAAAGCTACAAAGAACCAACACTGGATGGAACCAATAGAAACCTGGGCCTGATGAAAGCTGGTAAATATGGAAATCATTGCATATGGGTACAATAAGATCCAGAGATACTCTGAACAAATGGGGTTATCCAATGGCTTCTGTTCTTTGCAATTGTGGTGACATGTAGACAACACCATATATATATACATGCCCTTTGTGACCCAATCAGTGCACACTTGAGGACCTCAGGGTAGCACGACAGAATGCAATTAATGTTGCTAGTTTCTGGGCAAGATCTGTTTAATTTGTACATATTTTATACTTGTATTTTAAATTTTATATCATATAGTATGCCTTATTTTAATTGTGATGCTTCTGACATGAATAAATGAAACGAAAAGAAAATTATATTGCTATTATTATTAATCAGATCATATGAAGAGAAAGGGTTGTTTCTCAGGGTGGAGAAAAATAAGTTTAAAAGATATTTATAGTCTCTGTTTTTTTATATTGTCACACAATGCATGACATTTGCAAGCAGTTCATTATTAATATTTATATTTCTAGTATTACTATTGCTATATTCATTTTTTATGCTATAGTTGTTTTCATTTTTATCCCACATCGAGGTTTCATGGGGATATATATAGGGAAGAGGTTTCTTCTTCTTTTATTTCCATAAAAACAGTCTTTTAAACTAGCTTTGTCTGCTGGCAAATCACTATGTTCAATGCTCCACAGATTGAGTATGGATTTGAACATAAGACTTCCTGGTTCAATATAAAAAAAATTCTGTCTTTACCTGGCTTGCTAAATATGAAGTGAGGAATAGATATATGACCAATTAATGGCTCATAGAAGCAATATTCTTATAAAGTTTATGGAAGGATTTTTTTGAAGTTTGGGATTTCCTAGAAGTCAGGGAGAAATGGCCAAAAGGGTAGCAGCAGGCCCGCTGTAGTGGGTGATGTATCAGGACAAAATGCCAGTGTTGACAATGAAAGGATGCGTTTCTATGCATAATCCCATTTTCAGGAAAAGAAAGGAAAATTGGAAAAACAGAGAGGAAAGTCTATCAAGTCAGAAGAACACAAAGTCTTCAATTTGAAGAATCGGCTTTTGGCTTCAGAAATGTCAAAAGACCATCATCTATAAGAACAATGTTTTGTTCCAGATAAAATGCCAATTTGACATGAATGTTAGCAAGCTATTTTTTTTGTTGTCCCCCAGTGATATTGGCATGATTGATTGCAATCAAAATGTTTTGAATAAATATATTGCATGAGTAATTGGACTGCATGCTGCTTGACTACTAAGAGTCAGTGCATGTGATTCTGCCGTAGTGTAAAGTCCCAAGTCGTTCTTCCTCATGTCTTACAGTGACATACAATAGTGACATACAATAGACTTCCTCATGTCTTACAGTGGAAAATGTAGCTTCCCATCTCATTCTGGTAAAGTAGGGGTGAGAAATCTATGACTTGTGGAATGCAATCTGGATTCCCAGGAGAGAGGGAATGAATTTTAGAGGAGCAAGAGACAGTGAAATTTAGATAGTTTGATTGAGAAGAAGAGAGTTAATGTAGTTCCTTTCTAGGAGTTCTCAGAATACATCTTTAATGATGCAACTAGTTTGCTTTAGTTTGGCAACATTTCTGTTTGTCGGTGAGGAACAATAAAGGAAGCAGCTTAGAAGAACCTCAACATGTATTTCTTGGTTTTTGGAGCTTGACAGTGACACTCTAGATGTTGTTGAACTAGAACAGGTGTATCAAATTTGATTTCATTGAGGGCCACATCAGGATTGTGTTTGACCTCAGGGAGTCGAAGGCCAGGGTGGGCATGACCAGCTCGACATCACTTGTGTCAAGAGTGCACCTGTGGTGGCCCGAGTGCTCTGCCAGAAAAAATGGGGTCCCAAGCTCCATTTTCGGCTGCGACGGCCTCCTGCAACCCTCTGCCAGATAAAATGGAGCTCGGGAGGTCCATGGGCAGCCCTCCTGAGTTCCATTTTCTTTGGCAGAGGCACCGCAGGCCAATGCTTCAATGTTTCCAGGGCGGCCCCGTGGGCCAGATCTAAGTACCCCATGGGCCGGATCCATCCCTCAGGCCTTGAGTTTGATACCCCTGAACTAGAGTTCTAGGTAATTCTACCCAGCCAGACTGATGCTAAAGGATGGTGAAAGTTTTACTTTGACAACATCTAGAGAGCTAATAAAGAGTTATTCTGAAGAATTGGACATATATCAGATACAAATAAGTAAATATTAAGTAAAAAAATTTCTGATAAGATTTTTATTTCATATAGTTATTAGAGAGAAGTGTGCATTGTAGTTTGTAATTATGTCAGTGTCATCATTCTCACTGTAAAAGGAATACTTATCTTCAACACCCATAACATTTAGTCTTAAAAGATAGTTTTGAAAAACATTACAAGGTGAAGGAATGTAAGCACAAATATTTATTTATTAACATATCATACCATCCTACAGCCCTGGGAAGTGATCAGATTACAAGAAACCCAATAAACAGATTATCATCTCATCTCAATTCATAAATATAAAACTAGAAAAAGAAATAAAAAGACCTCCTTCTCCATGAATAACAAAGCTCATAAAATGACTAAATGAAGCACAAAACTCATAAAGTTGGCTTTTGGAAGTTCTCTAAAAGCTGGGCATGAAGAAGCTAAGATCTCCTTGGTGCAGCATGTTTCACAGAGTTTGGGGTATAATCTAAGATACTGCCTCCTGGGCCAGGGCTTTTTTTAAATTTGCTGTGGTGGTGGCATCCTAAACAGTCTTATTTTGATGACTTAACAGGACAGTCACTCATTTTGGATATGACAGTCCACAAAGTACTGTGCCACATAGGCCCTGAAAGTAAATGACTAACATTGAATTGGTGACTGAAGCCTGTGCAGTGACAGTAAAATTGATGTTATTGTGCAACGTAGGGATCAGTCTACTAGCTGTGGGGCTGCTGTCTACTGTAGTAGTTGTAGCTTTTAACTTGTTTACAAAGTGAGAAGCGGCTTAATTAGCATTAGGTTACATAACGAACCCTTTATACCAGAGGTGTCAAACTCGCCGCGTCACACGTATCACAACTTTCCCCCCTTCGCTAAAATGGGGGTGGGTATGGCCAGCATGTGATGCATTCAGTCCACGGGCTGCAAGTTTGACACCCCTGCTTTATACCTTTCTGTATTCACATGTAGCTTTGAGTATATCTATGTCAATGCTAGAAAAGAATGTCCATAACACAAAAAGAAAGCAGAAAGTGAAAAGATAGATCTATTGGAAACAGTATACAGGATATTAGAGATCCTGATTGCTTTTATATCAGAAAATAAGACATTCCCTTTGAGAAGGCACAGATGTTCAAATAAAAATATAAGTTATACTAGTTGAGAGGCCACCACTTCATCTATAAATGTACATTAACTGTGCATTGGAGAAGCACATACTATCTTCTTTGAACAACATTAGACTTAAAAAAAGAATTGGCAGGAGTGTAAGTAACAGCATCTAAACTTGTGCACATCTGGCAGTAGCAGACTGTAACTAACACTTCATAATTGGTATTACAAAGCAGGGAGATATACTGGAAAAGGACAATTGTATTTAGTCCTATGTTATGGTTTGCTTGTTAATTAGTTTGGCTATGCCTTGAAACTCATCCAATCTAGAACTGTAAATACATTTTTAATGGGACTGTACAGTTATTGAGTTCAATATCTTTCATAAGCAGGTTCTAGCTTTGCAAATCCTATCAGCTGAAATATTTTGACATATGAGGGATATGGATGAAACCCCCCCTTTTTAAAGTAACTTCATGCTTTCAGCTGCTTCAGTTTCATGCTTCTGAATGCATGTATCTTCACAAACCCCTTCACTTTCCTGAGAAAACTGAAGTTCTGAAGGATTTGCTCAAATCTTACAGTTTTCACAATGAATGGGCTTTTTGATTAAATTATGGACTGAGAAATTTATTTATTAATTAAATTTATTTGCTGCCCATCTTGATGCTTTTAACTTTGTAAGACTATGGGAGGCTTACAAGATTAAAAGCAATAAAATTATGCATATATATATATATAAAGAAATAAACATTCTCTTAGGAATATATCCTATTAATCTGGAACATTATTTTCAACTATTGACTGAAAAAACAAGACAAACACTGAGGTTTTTCCCCCCTGAAAGTTTGCATTTTGTGCATTTTTTCTTAGCTAATCTTTTTAATATATAATTTGCCTGGCTTTTCTTTTGCTTAAATCAAACAATTCAATCTGTACAATTATTACCTGGGAAGAAAAGAATATACTTAACTTTTACAATAACCTTTCTCACTGGTAGGAGACTAGGAACAAGAGCTGTCAACTTTCAGTCATGCAGCCTCACCTTTAACTGGCACAGTGGCAGTGAGATAAAGTGACAATTGTTCACCTTTCTCCCTATTTAAATTATTTAGATGTTTATATATTTCTATTGTCTTTCTAATAATTATAGAGAAATCATGCCAGGATACTGACATTTTTCAGGTCTATTAAATGATTTGATCATTGTGATTGGTGTTCAGCCAATTCTGACAGCCCTCGGTTCCATAGAATGTAGGATTAAGGAGGGTGAAAAGATTATCAGGCTTAAAAATGCAAGACAGTCAATTATCCACTGTCATCTACATGGTAGTTAGCAACTACATGCTAGTTAGCATGTCACTCCACTAAATATAGGCAGGGTATATTGGAAGACTAATTCCAACAGCAATGACTTTTCAGTACCTCATGGTCAATTGACCAGAAGGGGATAGTAGAGAGAAAATGGACAATTACATAGTCTGTATCTTTGTCACTATTCCCTGCTCTTTGTCAAAGAGATTGCTAGTCTGAAATAACTTCCTTCTTCCTTGGCACAGATGCACAGACATATGCTCTCTGACTCTCATCCTGGTAGGATGTCCTCAGTTATTTGCAAATATATGTATATATGTGTGTGTATATATGTGTCTGTGTGTCTGTGTATGTGTGTGTGTATGTATGTATATATATATATGTATATGTATATGTATATATGCATGTATGTATGTATACATGTATGTATGTATACATGTATGTATGCATATTTGCCTATTTCTATATTGCATATTTTGTTAGTGAATCTCTTCTTTTCCCTTCTCTATTATTATAAAAACTTCTTCACTAAACATTGATCAGGTCAAATTCATGCTGTCAAGAACATCCTCTAACTCACACCCAGAATACTTCAACTTTCCACAGCTGCCAAGTTCATTGTCAGGTTTGCTCTAAAGAGAGTTGCCAATTAGCGCAGATTCAGTGTCTCATACAACAATACCCAGAAATCATTTCACCATTGACTAGCAGACGTGAAAGTTTACATTCTACATCTATGTGGACAGTTTTAGTGGCCATTATTTGCAAAAGCCAATTCCTCCACAATATGGAGGGATAGCAACAGGGCTAGGAAGAAACATTTTCCTGTACTTTTCCTCTATCAGTTCTTACTCAGATTGATAAAGAAAATTTGCTTTAGAGAAAATTCTCAGGGGTAGATGATGGTAGTTGTGCCCTTATTTAGTTACAAGGTGGCCAAAAACTTTGTTTGAGTGAATGTCTGTCTTCCTCTGTAAAATCATCTTCCCAATCATCTGCAGCCTTGTTGGTATCCTAAGCGTCAATTAAATCCCAAGGGCTTTTTTGGTAGCTGCCAATTTACCATTAGCAATACCATTAGTATTTTACCTTTACTTGAGAAGTTGTTTGGGATTTTTACCTCATATGATGGTGAAATTCAGAGCAATTATTTAGTCAATTTCTTTGCCTTCAAATTGAGCAGAGAATTTTCAAAAGGACCTATATGTCAGCACAAGAAAGCAGCGTCTCGTGTTTACTACACCTCATCATTCTCCACTAAAAGACAAATTCAGTGGATATGTTCTCCTGAAAATCCCAGCAAAGGTGGAAAATTGCATTATAAAATAGCGTGTTGGATTTGTCAAAGAGTTTGTTTTAATTTATTATTTCTTAGTACTTTCATTTGTTTTAATTTGCAGTAAAAATGATTCTTAGATGCCAATTATGATACATGAGAAGCAAAGAAAATGCCACTGTGCCAGCTAAAGGTGAGGCTTTAGCTGGAAGGATGACAGTTTTCATTCCTGGCTTTTTATTGAATAAAAAGATTATTAAAATGAAAAGAAAACTTTTTTTTTCTGTATCGGTTTTGTGTCGCAACCTTATTTTGCAGGAAACGATGCAAGGAGAGAAAGCAAAAATAGCTTTCTTTCCATCTGTATCAAATAACATAGAGGGTAACGCTCAAGTAGGAAAAAAATAGCAGGCATCTTTGAAGAGAAAAGTGCCTGAATGGTGAAATATTGCTGTGGCAACAAGGTTTCAGTTCTCTGAAATAACTTGGGTGGCAAGTTGTGCAGAATTTCTCTGAACCAGTTTCTTCTGATGACAGAAAGCAATATTTTAAAAGGTGGTCATATTTGGTTCACCAGGAAGGATTATGTAGTATATATACACTGTATATCATATAACAAAGCCCCAAGATTTCCAGTTTGTCTTCTTTGAGCTTCAATATATACTGAGATATTTTGGCCTACTCCATCTGAAAAATATTTTCCAGCTTAAATTAGATAAGGACATCAAAGCCAACTGAAAAATGTTGTTGCTTTTTTTGGTGTCACAAGTTTGATTTAAAATGACTTTTTCTGTTCAAAGTAGATTGTGTACTATGCACAACCATTCTTCTGGGCTCAGTATATCTTAGTGATAGCATGCAGGCATATGCTAGGCATGGACACATCATTATAAAAAACCAAGCTTAACTAACTGTGATAGTATTTTTTTCAGAAATTGCCAGGTCTATTTCCTACATGCTTGTACCATCTGCATGTACTAAGATGGTATCCTTAAGGTACGTCAGGATTATGATTTCCAGAAATCTCAGCCAGACCGGTAGGCTGAAAATCCCAAAAATTGTCATTCCAATATCCCTGGAAAACAAGAAGTTTAGGGAAGTCTGCTATTATCCAACCCTGTGAAGATCAGTTGTCTAGTTACCATAAACTGACATATACTTTAGCTCATTTGATACTTACACAATGTTTCTAAAAGTATGAATTACGGTTTGTGTTGTGCAATTGTGGTATAGATTCACACGATTGTAGCTTATTCTTCAAATAATTGATATTCTTCATTCCATTGTCACATAAGTTCTTAAACAAACCTTTTAACATGTAACTGGAAAGTAGCACAACATTTGAAAAGAATAGTAAGCTATTATTTGTGTATGCATCATATACTTTTATTACAGAACTATGACCAGCAAATAACAGTAAGGTGAGCATGTAGTGATGAATTTACCAAATCCTTAATGATACCTTTTTTTTTTTTGATGTTCTCCAAATTATTGAGTTATAATAGTCCCACTCTCTAACAGTTATATGAATTAAAGAGTCATCAGCAGAAAGGCTGTTCACATCATACAAAAATATTTAAGACTCTCCATATTTAAGAATTAACAAATAGAATGTTCAAATTTCTGTCTTAAGCATTCTATTACTTTATAATTTTAACAATTATTATATTTCAAATCATCAAGAAGCTCACAGAATGCCAGCTGTCTTTCACACTTACTTATTCATTTTTATCTATTAAATATATTAAATGGACTATTGGGTGTGCTTGCTTCCTTGGGTATCTCTGTGTATGTCACAACAATAATTATAATAATAATTTCTATACCAATTCATTAACCTAAACAGAACAACATATGCATTAAAATACAGTCACAATATAAAATAGCACAGGTAAAATAATAATATAAAATCAAGAAATATTAACACATTAAAAAGTGATGACCTATAAAACCTTTAACACATTTCTAAATAGCTTGATTTATTTATTTTTAAATCTTATCCTGTTGCTAAATAAGGCCTCAACAATAGCTTTCACTACTTTTTGGCTGTCACTTACTAGATGAAATTTACTAGTGGGGCACTGAGAAAGGCTGACGTTTTATACATGCTATTCATTAACTCTTGCAGCCTGGCATTTTGCAAACACCTATCAGTGGCTATTGTATGTTTTTAGGAAAGCTACAGAAATTGATGAAATGTCACCAAACTGTTTAAAACCTTGCAAGATGATGCTATTACAGTGCTGCTTGTCCTTTGAAAGCAGGTTTGAAAAACATAGCATGGCTAAGAACCTGGGAAAGGTAAATAACAATAGTAGGAGCCTATAATGAATGATCTGAACTGGCTACCTGTTGCTGACTGTGGAGAGTTTAAGAAGCTGATGTTAAACTTTAAAGGGTGACTTGGATTAAACTTAAAAAAATGACTTGGATTATTTTTATGACTGCTTCTTACATCAGCAGGAGATGCCCTCATGGCAAGAACCCTGAATATTTAAGTACAGAAGAAAGTACCTTCTCTTAATATCACTTCCAGATTATGGCAAATGCTTTATAAAGAGATGGATTAGGCTCCCACTATTCCAGCAATTAAAAAGATGACAAGAGTCCTCTTTTCATCCAGATTTCAGTGGTTAATAATTTTAAGAGCTGATTTTAGTTTTGATTTTGATTGCATGGATTTTGTTAGTTTTTATTGTAAGCTGTCTTAAAAAAACCTCCCTTTTTATGACCCTGTGATCCCTTAATTTAGGATAGAATTGGGAGCGACTGGATGGAGATGCGCATTTATTAGCCGGTTGCCCTTCCTGATGCCATGTGGAATTTGCAACAGATATTTATAGATATTTCTTGCCTTGAATGCTGAAATAAATAAAAAAGCAGTTGTAAATTCAATAAGAAATAAAAATAAATAAGGCCCAATCAAAAATAGAATAAATAAAGTTCAACCAGTTCTGAAAAGAAATCTGTATTTCTGAGTTACTTACAAAGATAAGGTCTAATTGGAAAATAATAACATAATATAGGAATAAATTAAAAATTGCTAGTACCATTTTTGAATGAATACCTGAAGAACACTCATTCTTGGTTCTAGTATATTTTCTATTCTTTTGTTCACTGAAATAGAAAGAAATAAAAAGAAAAACAGCTTTGAAAGATTAGCCTTGGTTGTAACTTAGTATGCATTCACTCTTTAGATCAAACATATTTCAAGGCTCAGCAAAGTGACATATTTAAGTATTTACTTTGAAATAGTCTGATTCTGCCTTACCTAAAAATAACTGTTTAAAGTTGGGTTGTTTTCTTTGTAAAAATCTTATATATATATAAAAGTATTTCCTTTTACAGCATTGCGACTGAAAGCTCTCGGCCTGGCAACTATCCAAGGACTGATAAGGTCTGTTTGTGCAATTAAACTTGAAAGGCTATTTGCCGGAATTTTTCTGGGTGTGAATATCAGGAATTCACATTAACCAAATAAAAAAGAGGTTTTTTTCGGGACAAGGAGTCTGTTTCATGATTCTGTTCAGCCTGGGTCAGAACACAGCCTTTTTCTTACTACAATATTTTAAAAAATTGAAAACTACAGCTATAGACCCCAACATGTATATTTGGACTAGCTTTTATTGTATTAAATGAAATGTATTTCTAAGTAGACATGGATAAAATTATGATGATTATTTACATTCCACTTTTTCTAGGTGACTTACATGAGGAAATTCCTGTTTCATTCCTCCACAAAAAAACAGTGAGGCAGGCTGAGCTTGTTATACTCCAAGGCTCACCAAACCGGTTGTGAAACTGTTTGCAACACACCACTGGGACACACCTATGTGAGGCTGGTCTGACTGCAACATCCGTTAATATTGATAATGATGGATGATTCAGATAATTGGCTTGCTAGGTGACTGTCCCCCTTTCTCCCTTATCACTCCTTGTGCATTCCTCCTGGAGCTGCATGCTTGGTGGAAGAGGTCAGCCATCCCAGATACAAGGAGCATAATGATCTTTGGTCAAGGGCAGAGGTGAAATCTAGCTAGTTCGCACCGGTTCACGGGAACCGGTAGGGAAAATTTTGATTGGTTCGGAGAACCGGCAAATATCACCTCTGGCTGGCCCC
>JANHFL010002525.1:31693-43524 GCA_032468155.1 Oxyrhabdium leporinum | reverse complement strand
CCCCGGTGTTAATGCCAAAGAGTAAAGACATCAGTAATGATAGAGAAGCAATTGTTGCTGTCCATCAATCTGGGAAGAGTTATAAGACCATTTCCAAACAATTTAAAGTCCATCATTCTACAGTGAGGAAGATTATTTACAAATGGAAAAATTCAAGATAATTGCCAATCTTCCCAGGAGTGGATGTCCCAGCAAATTCACCTCAAGATTAGCCCATGCAATGCTCAGAGAAATTGCAAAAACTCCCAAGTGTTATATCATATACTCTACAGGCCTCAGTTAGCATTTTAAATGTTAAAGTTCATGACAGTACAATTAGTAAAGAACTGAATATGTATTTGTTTGGAAGAGTTGCCAGAAAAAAACCTGTCTAAAAATAACCTGGCAGCACAGCTTAGGTTTCAAAGTTGCATCTGAACAAATCACAAATCACAAGACTTCTGGAACATTGTCCTTTGCTCAGACAAGACCAAAGTGAATATGTTTGGCCATAGTACACAGTCCACATTAGGTAAAAACCAAAGACAGCATATCAGCCCCAACATCTCATACTAACTGTCAAGCACTGTGATGGAGGATTGATGATTTGGGCTTGTTTTGCAGGCACAGGACCTGGGCACCTTGCAGTTATTGAGTTGGCCATGAACTCCTTTGTATACCAAAATATTCTAGAGTCAAATGTGAGGCTGTCTGTCTGACAGCTAAAGCTTGGCCAACATCGGATTATGCAATGGGACAATGATCCCAGGCAAATCTACAACAGAATGGCTGAAAAAAGAAAATCAAGGTGTTGAAATGGCCCAGTCAAAGTCCAGACCTCAGCCCAATTGAAATGTTGTGGTGGGACCTGGAGAGCTGTGCTTCTCCATTTTGGCTTTCTTATTTTAAAATAAATGATGACATGGTGTAATATGTCATGTGTTGTTGTTCATCTGAGGTATTTACCTGCTTTTAAGAACTGCTAAGGATTTGCTATATCTGGATATGTAAAATCATAGAACTCAGAGTGTACTTTTTTTTGTATATATTACTTCACAGACCCACTGGTATCAATTAATAGTTATCATTAATTAATGGAACATAGCAATTATACAAATTTCACAAGGCTTCTTCCATTCCCTTGTATCATAACCCCCAAGTTGTTCAGTATGAGAAATGTACTTGTGTGAAGTGATTAATTCTGAACTCCCATCAGCACAATTCTCAAGAGTCTTTGAAAACTGAAGAAGGGTAGAATGTGAAAAAGAATTACACTACTATACAAAAATTAAAGAAAAAAGTTATTAGGAAAGTATTTTTAAGATCTTCTTTGTGTTAAACATATGATGATAAGGAGTAATGCTGATTCTAATGAGAAAGACCGTCCTACTGAACTGGGAGCACTTTGAGTAATTCACTTACTATAATGGGAACAAAAAATTGGCAAGCTCTTGCTGAAAAATTTGATTGCTTTAATGATTTGCTCTGCATAATATGCACAGACCCGTATTTGTTTGATGTTGATGGAATAGTGTTATGTATTAACATAAAAATCAGGAAAAATTTGCCAAAAGCATTTGAAGTCTGGCATTTTAGGCCTGAATAAGAGTCCATTACATTTCTTCCCAATGTTTTTACTTCTAATTTAATGAAAATATGTAAAGAGGCACGTTTATAATTTGCAAAGCCAGCTCATAAAGAAAAGGCCAAGTAATTTTATAATCATTACTTAAACAGTTTTTAATCTTGCTATACCATATTTGCTACTTAAGAATTTGTATGCTATTGACTGAAAATAGACTCCCTGATTTTCAGTCCTGAGAACAGGCAATGCAATCCACACATACAAGAGAGCCAAATATGTAATCATATGCCAATTTCTATTGCTTTTGATTTCTTCTAACCCTGAATTTCTTATTCTATGTCTGTATCACTTTGCATTTTCTAAAAGTGTCCTTAAATATCTACACATTTTCATGCGCATTTTTCCTTATTTGTTGTGTGCCATTTTATAAACACTGCATATTTTGTATGAAATTTCCCCCAAACACATTACGTATGTTATTTCCTGAATTACATCTGCTTTTCTTCTTCTCGCTTTCCCTTAATATGTCTCATAGTTATGTTAATAGTGATTTTATGATCCCTGGCTGCTGTGTGTTTTATTTGTTATATTTTATGTGTTTTATCTATTTTATTGGAAGCCGCTCAGAGTCACACATGTGAAACAGATGGATATATAAATCAGCTAATTAAATGAATAAATTTTAGAACATAGACATATCAAAATGCATATATATATATATATATATATATATATATAAAGATAGTTATATTTTGGTTTTGGGCTTCACTTATAATGTACAAATTGAGTAGGCTGATGGAAACTGAAATAATATTTCCCCATCATACATTAGACTACTACATACAAAAAATTAGTATGTGATTGTCATATAGAGGTACATGTTTATTATTTGTTAGACTATAAATACCTATTAATCATCTCTCCATTTTAATATGGGATGGTAGACCCTTTTTAATTTTCAATATAATTTTTGTCTATTTCTTTTCAGTATTTTGGATGTCCCCTTCTGTGTCTTGTCATTGTCTTTTGTCACTTTAGGTTTACCTCTTTTTGTTGCTCTTCTTTGTAAAGCACTGTCAAATACTGCAATCATTTCTTTAAGGCTGGCCTCCTGCAGAGAAAAGCAAAATGATCTTAGTGCTTCTTTTTCTCTGTTCTTCCAAAGAGAATCTGCTGAATTAAAGTGTCTCAATCCTTTGGTTTGGAAAGGAGATCTTTAAATGGAGAACAGTGTATTAATTCTTCATGGAAGAATAATTAAACATGAGCCATTCTGTTCTTAACAAGTATGAACGGTGCCCTGAAATAAATAGAATTATTCTTTTTAGGTGATGGACCAAGACTTATCAATTAATCAGTGGAAGATGATTGCTATGTCTATTGAGTTGGAAAGATTGTTCACATTATTATTAAAAACTGGATTTTCCTCAAAGCACTGTCTCTATAAAATTATATTCCATGTGAAAAATGCACTCATTGTGCTTCACAGTAAATATTTCACTGGAATTGTCATTCCTTCTTCATTCAACAATTTTAGAGCATTCAAGTGAATCCATTGTTAGCTGGATGTACTTAAGTGTCTTTTGAATGAAATATTTATTTGCTTTGTCTTGTTTCATCACAGACCTGACTTGTCAGTGTCAAAAATATTAAATTCATAAAACACATCTGCAATAGCAGCATTCCATGGTATATGGGAAAAATGTTGCCAAGCATCTAATGAACAAATTATGCATATATAAAGGGAGGAAAATCTGTCTTTGGAAACAAATCAGTTCCAGCTGGTGCTTTGGGAATATTTTAATATGTTTAATTATTTGTTCATATTACAGTTTTTTAATCTAGGCAGAGAAGAAAATAATCTTTTAAAAGAAGACCACTGTTTTTTGGTTGTTGCTCTTGAGGTAGACAACACAGTTTTCACTGCATACATTGGAATCAGATGAATACATAAAGAAAAAAATATGCCTAATAGCAATGATTAGTGAGCTAATATTTTACTATGAAAACTTCAATAATCAATAATCACGAGAATATTTAATTTCTTTGTTATTCAGTAATGTTTGCATCATTTAATATTGTGCAAGTGATTGGCCGGAGCACGCATGTGCACATGCAACTCAACTTGCATGAGCAGCAGGCTGGCACGTTTGCACATGCACACATACACATGCAGCCCTTTCATGAGTGGCGGCAGACATGGATGTGTGCAGCATGACTTGTGTGAGTGGCGGGCTGGCACGCATGAGCATGAATGCCCACCAGCCTGCTGATAGTGCAAGTTGAGTTGCATGTCTATACGTGTGCTCTGGCCAATCATTCACGTGGCCTAATTTCAAATAGGCCATGGCCCAGTAGTGGGCCGTGATCTGGGGGTTGGGTTCCACTCCATTAAATAAGGTAATAACATACATATAACCTCAGCTTTTTACTTTTACATAATGACATATACTAGCCATTTCTATAATAACAAATATCCTGTCAGCCTTGGAAGCCATATTTTACTTGGAAGCTTCAAGGCTGCCACATTTGGTGCCTGGGAATTTGGGAGGGGGAAATTTTAGTGGGGTAGATGGGTAGACACAACAATATTCTTTCTCAGAGCGTCAAGGACATGTTGCCCTGCACCTGGGGGCATGTCTCCAGTTGGGATGAAGATTTGTTTGGACCATGTGATGGATTGAAGGGTGCAGGGGATGGATCTTTGATTTCTCTTTTGCGGAAGGAAAACCTGGAACTCTCAGATTCGGGTTTTCTCAGATGTGCCAATATGACAACTCTAATAAAATGAATCTTTGAGGAATTGTTTGTCTCGGAGTTTATTGGGTTGGAGTTGATTAGTTGGAACACTGACACCTATCTAATCAGCAAAACCCAAAATCAAACTTTCATTTTTTTTCCACCTCAAGCACTAAGTCCAGAAGTGGTTTCCAAATAAAAACAAAATTAATTGTATACTTTTCTTCAATCAAAGCTGTCAATTTAGCAGGCTGCATATCAGTTCTATAATCAGACTGTACTGTGTGATTTTGCTAATGGAGTCCAGAAATATGTAACCAATCCATTTACTGGAAAGTTTTAGAAAGTTTTCTCTGCATGTTAGAATTGAAATTTGTACTGTTTCTACATTCTGAACCCAAAGATCAGACATCTACTAGGATTAGAACTGGGAAAATAGAGAATTTCTGGAAAATTTCACACAAGAGCAGGCTTATGGAACTAAAGGTAATTCAACTTTCTCAAATGCAAAGTTCTTCTGTCAACCTGATCTATTGCCCAGTGATTCTGCTTAATCTGTTGCCCAGCCAGATTTGTTGGCCAAAGGTTATTTGATTTACAAAAGAGACATTAAAGCCTTGAAAATGGGGGTGGACAAAAAAGAAATGAAGTGAATTCAAATCTTATGATAATATTTAAATGAATTAAAGATTAAAACTATTAGAAAAAAAGAAACATAATATAGATTTATTTGATGGTTAAAACAAGATTTTTAAATATAATTTTACTAAAAAAAATTGTTAAAAGGAAGATCATAACTAATACAACTAATATAAAGTAAGAAAAAGAAAGAAATCAAAAACAAAGCTAAAGATGCAAGAAAGGAGGAAAAAAAGAAAGAAAACAGAAAAGTAGCTTCTGATTTTGTTTATATCGGTTACAACAACAATTACAAATTTACCTCTTACTCTATGGTTACAGCATAAATCTCTTCATTCTATAATCTATCCTGTCTAATCATCAAAACCATAATTCATAAGTTCATTTTTTTTCTGTTTTACATAAAATGTCCATAACGGGTTTCCAATCTGCAATGTACACAGATATTGTTTTGTCTCTGATCAAAGACGTTAATTTAGCCATCTTAGCAAATTCCATCATGTTCACCAATAATTTCTCCATTGTGGGTAATGCTGAATCTTTCCGTTTTTAGAATCTTGCTTATAATATTATCATGTACACAAAGAAAGTTCTACGGATTTTTTTCAACTGCTTTTCCTTCAATCCCAAAAGAAAAATCTCTGGTCTCAAATATACATTAATCTTTAAAATTCTCTAAATCAGTCTGTATATTTGAATCCAAAATTTTGTAGCTTTTTTACATGTCCATCAAACATGAAAAAATGTCTCTTTTTCACATTTCCAACATAGTTTTGAAGTGCCTTTATGCATTCTAGACAATTTCTCTGATGACATATACCGACAGTATATCATTCTTATAAAAAATATCTTTCAGATTATAATATAATGTAAATTTCAGTACTTTCAACTACATTGTTTCTAATTGTTCCATCTGTATATTATAGCCAAAAAGTCTACCCCATTTTATCATATATTCTTTCACTTGTTCTTTTTATGTTTCAAATTTCAATGAAAGTTTATACCTTTTAACAATTACATGTTCACTATCTGTATACAATTCTGTTTAAAACTGAGTCTTATGGTGTGTTTAAAACCATAAATCCTATTGTCTACTTTACGAATCATTGCACTTATGTCCTTCTGCCATCACTTTTCTTGATTTGACTCAGTCATTTTTGTTTGCCTATTATTCTATAAAATGCTGTTGTTGAAAATAACAAAGGGGTTTTTTTTTGGCACAACCTGGGTTTGTATCTATCCATATTCTCAATATGGCATGTCTAACTAAATGGTTTTTATAATCAAAGTTAAAACAAGGTTATTACTTGTTTTACATGCTATTGCATATTATTACTTCTGGCAACTCTTTATGCACTTTCTATTCACTCCAGAGTGAAAAGTTGATGTTTTATCAATTTATTTATAGATAAGAGATTAGATATTGATGAAAATATAAATGTTAGTAATCTTAGAGGGGGTGAAGAATCACTATTTTTTAAAAAATTGTGGTGATGGTTGGAAGGCGCGTCATATATTTTTTCTCCTTTATTATTATTTTTTCTTTTTTCTTGCACTTTTTACTCCTTCTTTCTATTCTCTTTTTTCTTTAAATTTAATCTGCATTAGATTTTATTCTTATAATCAACATTATTAATGAAACAGAGACTAGAGACCAGAAACAGGTAATTTCAGGGAGTTCAGTTTGCAGTGACTGCTTCATATAATATTATGAAGCTTTCGGTTAACCTAAGAATAAATGTATTAAATCATTAGCACTGAAGAAAGAACAATGGAAACTATTGTGATATCTTAACAACTTTTCATGGTTCACAATTCATTTCATCAGAAGGAGATGAAAAAATTTACATAATCACAACTTAACTAGTAGCAGTTTAGTTATTCACACTTACACTTCAGACCAAAAGCAGTAGGCTTTAGATGTATTTAACATTATGCTGGATTGTACTGGAGACAAATAGTTGAGTATATAATGACTAGGCAAAAATCACTTGAAATGGCAGGGTTAATCACGGGACAAAACCAGTATTAAGGCCAAAGAAATGTGCAGTAATTTCTGTTCAAAAATATGCCAAG
Source organism: Oxyrhabdium leporinum (assembly GCA_032468155.1). Classification (NCBI taxonomy): domain Eukaryota; kingdom Metazoa; phylum Chordata; class Lepidosauria; order Squamata; family Cyclocoridae; genus Oxyrhabdium; species Oxyrhabdium leporinum. Next base: position 36,506 of record JANHFL010002525.1, on the reverse strand, counting down.
ACAGATAATGATTTCAGAATATAGAAACTTGTGAAGAAGAAAAGATGAAATGATAGAAATCTCTTTTGCCTAGGACATAATGTATCCTTTTGAGTTTTGGAGATGGACAGAAGTTTATCATTTAGGGGTTTCTTTGTTTTTTTTAAAAAAAGTCTAACAAAATTATTAGATTTGTCCAACTTAAATCTCTTTGTTTTGTATTCCTATCAGATTGAAGGGTTGTGCATCATGGGAAGTGCAGTCCAGAATATCTGTATCAGCTAGCCTGGAGGATCTGCTCTCTCTCTATAGTCATGTTAATAAAATGTGAAGAAATGATAAGAAATAAGCAAAACTGAGTTATGTGAAAAACTAATGACCTATTTTTATTTATGCCATTAACTTTTTTCTTCCTACATTATTTATGCTTGTTTAATTATGTCATGTCCTTTCCATTGTACATAGTTCTGAAAGTAGCTTACAGCAAGAATTAAAATAATAATGAAGTGGAAAAAATCCTCTTTTTAAAATAGCTAGAACAGCAATAAAGTATCTACTAGCTGCTGTCAACTAGTTTGGCTGAAGTTCTTTAATGCTAATTAAAAACTCAGGTACTGAGATTAACTCAGCTTAATGATGATAATAACAGTACAAATGAATCATCAGGTACATGATTCAGACTTGTAATAAGATAGACTGCTTCCGCATTTAATACACAAGGCTTTGAGAAGCCCCTCCCCAATTTCTTCTCCAGTGACTTTCTTACTCCACTTTTTTTTCCTGATGGAAACTTCTCATAGAAAAAAAACCTGAAATACATTCTCTTTCAACTGCCAATTCCCCAGGATTTGACCTGGACCTTCTTTGGGCAAAGCAAATAACAAACAAGATGGTTTTTGCTGCTTAAAAGCAAACTGGTGCCAGAAAGGAAGAAAGCCAGCAGAGGAAGGCTCTTCCACTGTTTACTGCCTAACATTTCAGCTCCTGTCACTTTTCCTAAAGGAGAAAGATGAGGAACAAACCAAACTTGATCTCAGGGATTCATGCTTCAAGGTGCCTCTGATCAGAAATATTTTTAAGTACTAATTACAATGGAGGCGCTGCTAAGAGCTGTAAGATTACTGACACTGTATTTGTTATGCAATCCCTGATTGCCATATGAGAAAGCCAACTTCATGAAAACAAGTCTGTTGTAAATTATATTAGCCTGAAATAATTTTATTATACCTTCATTTTCAGCCAGGCACAGCTAGAGAAGAGGAATCATTAGAAGTGTTAAAAGGAATTATATGTTAAGAGTAACTTGCCAACATTAGTGTGATGATAGGCAAAGGACACATGAAGAGAGAAGTATAAATTTTATTTATTATCTTTTCATCTTAGCTTTATTACTTTATAAGTAAATTAAGGTGGCAAACATACCTAATACTCCTTCCACCTCCTATTTTCCCCACAACAACAACCCTGCAAGGTGGGTTGGGCTGACAGTAACTGGTCCAAATTTACCCCCCCTGGTTTTTCATGCCTAAAATGGAACTAGAATTCATAGTCTCCTGGTTTCTAATACAGCATCTTAACTACTACACCAAAGTTAGTCTCATATGTCCTTAATATAGCCTAATTTCATTTACAATGAACACTGAGGCTGCTTTTAGGATGAAAATATGAAAACTTAACCATGGAGCATATTAACTTTATGCTACACGTGTATTCATTGTAATGTGTAAGTACAGAAAATAGCATCATCTTGTAAAGTGGACTGTTTCATCCTAAGGTTAGTTTTTGAACATCAGCAAGACTCTTGCAACAAACTGATACATCTCACTAGAACAGACAGACTCATGGCCCGCAGCCTGGATGCATCACATGCTGGCCATGCCCATGCCCGATTTAGCAAAGGGGAAAAAAGTCCCAATACGTCACATGATGCCGCCGTGACGACGTGAGTTTGACACCCCTGCTTTAGAATGTCTGGATCAGACAGATGCACTTATCTTTAGCATAAGATTCATAAATCATCATCATCATCATCATCATCATCATCATCATCATCATCATCATCATCATCATCATCATCATCATCATCATCATCTTCATCTTCCTAATGTTTTTTCTACAGGAACAGGACCTGCTTTTTGGATCAACAAACACTATCTTGCATGATCAAACATATCATCTGGGTCACGTCTGCATTTGACAGAGATGGCTGTATATCCATGGGTTGTGACAAACCACCCCCACCCCCCGTGTGACTGGCTTGTTGCCTGTGCCTGGTGTCGGTTTGGTCTGTGTTCAACTCAGCACTTATTCTGGTAGGTGGGCAGTATCCAGTGGCACCACTAGGAGGAGCAAACCTCACCACCATTTATAAACACATTTAGGTTACATTCAATGTTTACATTTTCATTATCAAGCTATTTTCCCCATTCCCTAATATTATCCTTCTTAGGTTTCTTAGGAAGCTAGACTGAAAGAGACAAACAGACAAACTCAGACGTATAAGTTTAATACATCAGCATCAGCATCATAATCACCTTGAACACATCAGGCTTAACAAAACCACCATCATTCCACTGCAAAAGGCAGCTTTACCTAGAGCAACTTACACCCTGTGACAATACCTTTAACACTATCAACAACATTTGCCTATCCAAGATCCCTGGGGAAGACTCAGTAGGTGGATAAAACCTACCCAGTCTAAACATCTGGCTGACTACGCAACTAAACATAAACTCCTAATTTACTATAGACAAAACTTAGTAGTTATGAAAGAATGTTACCAACTGCTATGCATCAAAACTACTGCAATTAGTGTTCAAATTTTTGCATATGTTTCTTGCCATAACTTCATGTAAATATATAAAAGCAACTCTCATTTGGAATGGAGTGAGAGTTTCCATCTGCTTCTTATTTTGCCAATGGCCAGATATGGTATTAGAGCCTTTGATTTTGTTCGTATGAGAATTAACTCTCACACTGATATAACACAAAAAAAAGAATTTTATTGTGAAGAATAAAAATGAATGGAAAGGGAAATAATGAAAAGGTGATGGTATGAAATTACACCTGTACAAACCTATCTTTGTCCATTACATATTAGATAAGGTGAATGTTAATCTTATGTCATATCTGTATCAGACAATAAACAAAGATTCATGTCTGGATCACCTCTAATTTGAATTACTGCCAAGGACTCTACCTAAGGCTGCCCTTGAAGGCAACTTGGAAACTACAGCTGCTCTGAAATATAGCTCCAGGGTACTTACAGCATATTTCAGTATGACCATGTAACACTGCATCTTTGTGAGCTGCACTAGTTATCGGTGGACTTCTGGGTGCAATTAAAGATGCTAGTCGTCACCTTTTAACCTCTTCATGGTTCAGGACTTCATCATTTATGGTAGTGTCTATCTCTAATTATCTCTCCCCATCCAGTAAGACTTGGCCAGGTTTGGCATGTCCTGGGTTCCATTACCATCTGGTTGACTGAAGAAATCTACCTTCTCTGTTGCTGGGCCCGGTCCATGAAATTCAACCCTTCCAAGGTCCAGAAAGCCCCAGCCTGGATCAGAGAGACTCGTGAACCTGACTGACTTGTTCTGGACTCTTCAGTTGTCTCTGGTGCAATTATTTTAAGTTATACTCTATTTGGATGGCCTATTTTTTAGGGTTATTGGCATTTCGGTGTACATCACCCTGGGTCATAGGTCAAGAAGGTGCTGCATAAATAAGCATATTTTGCAATGCTAAACCAACATAATACCATTCAATATGTAATAGATACGACTGGGATTTTTTCATTTAGCTTTGTATCAGTACTTTTTTTTTTTGTTTACAAAAATTAAATATGTTTTTTAGCGCAACGTGACACTTTGCCAGCCCCAATAGCTGTGAAGGATTCAGAACAATAAGTTTTTTGTTCTGTTGTTATTTCAAAAAACACTTTCCTGCTGGAAACAAGGAATTTATCTAAATTTGGAAGCATTACAAATATTATTTTGAACTTTTATAGCAGAAAGTAAAAAATAAGCATAAAATGACATGAAAGTGGGTGAATTGGTTTTATGTTTTAAAATGAATGTGACCCATTAACTGGGAGAAAAATTGTTGCTGAATTTTAATAGAGGAAGAGTACTTTTTACTTAAATATCCATATTTGTAATTGATAAATGTATGAGTGTATGTAATCAATCTATCATGGAATTATGAAGACAGTCATGTACAAACACCCTTTTGCTTAATTGCATAACTGAGAATATTTTAGAAAGAACTGACAAGTCTCCTTACAGTTATCTTACATTCAAGAATTCCAAATTGCCTTCTAATAGTTTGATGGATGCATTCTCTCTTGGTTTCTTGAAATTGGTAGTGGAAGTCAGCAGGTAATTGCTAAAATATATCTATGGTGCTTCTGTGTTTCAGATGTCTTGAATCCTGAGCTCCTTATGCATGATTCATTAATAGGATGTGATGAAAGTTTAGATGTCAGTAACTGATGGTGCCAGAAGTGATACTGTATAGTGTCATCCTTTAGATCAGAGTGGCAACATTTAATTAGCAAACCATCTATTACCACACGAATTTCACTCAGATTTTTCATAAAGCATTTTTTTTTCATTTTCTACTGAAACGTCTGCTTTCAAAACTTTAGTTTGGATTACCAATTTCAAGAAACCCAAAGAGAATGCTTCCATCAAAATATTAGAAGGCAATTTGGAATTTTTGAATGTAAGATAGGGAGTCTTGACAATTATTTCATAATTCTCTTCTCTTCTCTTCTCTTCTCTTCTCTTCTCTTCTCTTCTCTTCTCTTCTCTTCTCTTCTCTTCTCTTC